>PVKS010047402.1:0-12822 GCA_004027875.1 Aplodontia rufa | reverse complement strand
TGTTCTCTTTGGGTCTATACTAGATTCCTTTGTATTTATTTATTTGTTTATTTTTAATATGGATTTCCAGTTGTTTCAGCACCATTTGATGAGAAGACGTTTTTGTTGTTGTTCTTAATGTGTTTACTTTATTCCTTTGTCGAAGATCAGTTGACTGTATTTGTATGGGACTATTTCTGGTCTCTCTGTTTTGTGCCATTGACCCATTGGCTTTTACCAATACCACACTGTCTTGATTACCATAACCTCATAGTCTTAAAGTCAGGTAGTGTCAGTCCACCAACTTTGTTCTTCTATAATATCTGATTGGCTATTCTAGGTCTTTGCACTCTTCACATAAAGTTCAGAATCATTTTTTCCAATATCCACAAAGTAACTTACTGAGATCGTGATTTGGATTGTTTCGAATCTGTAGATCAAGTTACAAGAACTGACATCTTGACAGTATTTAGACTTTCTAATAACCATAGATATGGAACAACTCTTCATTTATTTAGTTCATCTTTGATTTCCTTCATCAGAGGTTTAAATTTCCTTCATGTAAATCCTGTACATATTTTATTATACCTAAGTATATCTTGGTTTTGGAGGCTAATATAAATGGTATTGTGCTTTTAATTTCACATTCCACTTGTTCTTTGCTGGTGTATAGAAATGCAACTGACTTTTTAAATTTTTTGTGCTTCTGGGGCTTGAACCGAGGGGCTCTCATTGCACATAAGAAGCAAGCGTTCTACCACTCAGCCACATACCCAGACTGACTCTTTAATTTTAACCTCCGATCTTGTCATTTTATTTATTCATTTATTTATTTTTGGTATTGGGGGTTGAACTCAGGGCACTTAACCACTGAGCAACATTCCCAGGCCTTTTTATATTTTATTTTGAGACAGCCTCACTAAGTTGCTTAATGCCTTGCTGAGGCTGGCTTTGAACTGCTATCCTCCTATCTCAGTCTCCAGGCACCTCCAATCTAGTTATAATGGCTTATTAGTGTATTTTGTGTATTTTGATTCTTTTGGATACTCTACATAAAACAGGTCATATCTGAACAAAGCTAGTTTTATTTATTCCTCTCCTATCTACATACAATTTATTTCCTTTTCTTGTCTCTAACTTGTGATCCTCCTGCCTCTACCTCCTGTGTTGCTGGGACAACAGGTATGAACCACTTCACCACTTAGCCCAGCTACAAATCTTAGGTGTACTATTCAATGAGTTTCGACAAATGTACACACCCCTGTAACCCAAAGTTTCATCAAGATAAGGAAACTTGGCGTTGTGGTGTGTGCTTTTAGTCCCAGCTTCTCTGGAAGGTGAGGCAGGAAGATCACTGGAGCCCAAGAGTGGAAGGCCAGCCTGGGCAAAATAGTCAAATAGCAAGATCCTGGGCTGGAGCGGTGGCTCAGTGGTTACAGCGCTTGCCTAGCATGCACGAGGACCCGGGTTCAAACCCCAGCACCACATACACAACTGAGTGTTGGAGCAACAAAGGCCATGTGAAAAACTAAATAAAGTTGTTTCTCTCTCTCCCTTTCTCTCTCTCACTGTCCCTCTCTCTTTAAAAAAAAAAAAAAGGCAGCAAGATCCTGTCTAAAAAACATTTTTTTTTTTAAAGAGGGAGGGACAGTGAGAGAGAAAGAGAGAGAAAGAAAGACAGAGAATCAATTTTATTTAGTTTCTCACATGGCCTTTGTTGCTCTGAGACTTCGTTGTGTACGTGGTGCCGGGGTTTGAACTCATGTACTTGCACATGCCAGGCAAGCACTGTAACTGCCGAGCCACTGCTCTGGCTCCTTTTAAAAAGATGGACTGTCACCTTCATCTCAGAAAGTTGCTGGTGTCCTTTGTACTCAATTCACTTCTCACTATCCCAAAAGCATCCACTATTCTGATTATTTCACTGTATAAGTTTTACCCATTATAGAACTTAAAAGAAAAAGGAATTCGATTTTATATATTTTTGCATATTTTGTTCAGCATATTTCTGAGAGTCTTAGCATAGAGCATATTGCATCGTTTGAATACCACTGCTGTATATCCATTCTCCTGTTGATGTATACTTAGGTTGTGTCTAATTTGAGAGCCTTATGAATAAAATTGATACCAATGTTGTGGTACAAGTCTTTTTGTGAACATCTGCTTTCATTTCTCTTGGGTAAATAGAGGATTTCTATGTTCAGTTTATAAGAAACTGCTAAATTTTTTCTAATGTAGTTGTGCCATTGAAGATATACTAATGGTATATGAGAGGTCCAGTTGCTCCATACCCTGACCAACATTTAGTGTTAAACTATTTAATTTAGCGCATATTCAGGTATTACACTGTAGTTTTAATTTGCATTTTTAAATGACTTCTGATTTTTAGTATATTTTTCTGTATTTATTTGTCTTTCATATATCTTTCATTATGGATTGTCCCTTCAAATATTTTGTCCAATTTTTAATTTTTAATTGGGTTGTTTGAGTTATAGGCATGGCATTCTTCTTTTTGGTATCAGGGATTAAACTCAGGGGCTCTTTACCACTGAGCCACGTCCCCAGTTTATTTTATTTTTTTTTTAACACAGTTAAATTTATTTTTTTATCTTTTTTTTTTTAAAGTTGTGTTTGTGGTGCTGGAGATCGAACCTGTGTCCTTGCACATGCTGGGCAACTGCTTTACCACTGAGCCATTGCTCCAGCTGCCAACCTTGGCACTTTTGAAGGGCACAAACCTTCTATCCACCTACCACCCATCACCTCCAGCCAGGGCCTTGCCCACGCTAGACTGAGGGTATTTATGCATGTTTGGGAGGAGGATCACCGTGGAAGGGAAGCTGGGTTCTTTTCAGTTCATCCTATCAACAGGTACATTGTGTGGGTTGGAGAGGTGGCTTTCAGTGGTTACAGTGTTTCCCTGACATGTGTGAGGATTTGGGTTCAAACCCCAGCACCACATACACAACAAAGTGCTGGAGCAATGAAGGCCACATGAAAAACTAAATAAAATTGATTCTCTCTTTCTCTCTCTCTCTTACTGTTCCTCTCTAAAAAATGAAAGAAAAAAAAGCAACATTGTGTTCATGTCCCATTTCTGATGATGTTAACTTTGGTCACTTGTTGAAGGTAGAATCTGTCAGATTTTTTCCACTGCAAAATTACTATTTTTCTCTTGTAACCAATAGATATCTATTAAATATGTTTCATAGATCTTTCTCTCAGGCTATAGATTACATATTCCTTCCTTCTGCTGCTTCTTCCTCCCTCTCTCTTTCTCTCCCCTCCTTCTCCTCCCTCCTTTTGGTGCTAGGGGTAGAACCCTGGGCCTTAAAGGCTATGCAGGTGCTCCAGCCCTGAGCCACCCGCTGGATTCCTTTGTTTTTTATGGTGCTGGGGATTAAACCTAGGCCTACCATATGCTAGGCAAACAGTGAGCTACATTCCCAGTACTTTTTATTGTAGTTTGAGACAGAGGCTTGCTAAATTGCCCAAGCTAGGTCAGAAGTAGTGGTGCATGCTTGAAATCCCAGTAACTCTGGAGGCTGAGGCAGGAGGATAAGTTCAAGGCCAGTCTCAGCAACTTAGCAAGACCTTATCTCAAAATAAAAATTAAGCCTGGGCATAGGGGTACCTGTCTGTAATCACAGAGGCTCAGGAAACAGGAGGATTACAAGTTCAAAGCCAGAAGGCTGGAGCGATGGCTCAGCAATTACAGCGCTTGCCTGGCATGTGTGAGGGCACGAGTTCAAAACCAGCACCTTGTACACAACACAGTGTTGGAGCAATGAAGGCCACATGAAAACTAAATAAAAATTGATTCTCTCTCACTGTCCCTCTCTCTTAAAAAAAACAAAAACAAAAACAAAAAACTAAGTTCAAAGCCAGCCTTAGCAATTTAGTGAGGCCCTAAATAACTTAGTGAGACCATCTCAAAATAAAATGTAAAAAGGGCTGGGGATGTAGCTCAGTGGCAAAGCACCCCTGGATTAAATTCCCAGCACCAAATAAATAAATGCATATGTACATAAATAAAAAAATAAATAGTTTCCCAGGTTAGATTTGAACTTCAGGTCTTCTTTCTTCAGCTTCTCTAGTAGCTGTGCTTACAAGCATCTTTCACAGTGGCACTACTGTTTTAAGATAGCTTTTTTTTTTTTTAAGAGAGAATCAATTTTTATTTAGTTTTACATGTGGCTTTTGTTGCTCAGACACTTCATTGTATAAGTGGTGCTGGGGTTTGAACTCACAACATTGTGCATGCCAGGCAAGTGCCGTAATTGCTGATCTACCGCTCCAGCTCCCTTAACATTATGTCTTTTTTTTTTTTGTTTTTTTTTTTGAACGAGAAACAACTATTTAGTTTTTCACATGGCCTTAGTTGCTCCAACACTTAGTTGTGTATGTGGTGCTGGGGTTTGAACCCGGTCCTTGTGCTTGCCAGGCAAGCACCGAAACCACTGAGCCACCACTCCAGCCCTTAACTTTACGTCTTGATGAGTAGATATTTCTAACTTTGCAGAAGTCTAATTTATCACTTTTTTTTAAAGAGATGGACAGTGAGAGAGAGAGAGAGAGAAAGAGCGAATCAATTTTATTTAGTTTGTCATCTTGCCTTTGTTTCTCTGACACTTGGTTGTGTATGTGGTACTGGGGTTTGAACCTGGGTCCTTGTGCACACCTCTCAATCCCTGCTCCAGGACTAATTTATCAAGTTTTTAACTGGCTGTTGCTTTCTCTATGCTAAGATCTGTCTACCCTCAAGTCACAAAAATATTTCGTAGTTTTCTCTAGAAAACTTATAGTTTTAATTAAAGCTATCTGTACTTTTAGGTCTTTAATCCATCTTAAATTAGTCTTCATCAATATATCAATGTTCAAGGAAAGGATCAGAGTTCTTTCTTTTCTTTTTTAAGAATTTTATTCCCTATTTGATTGCTTTGGTACCAAATTCCAATTGGATTTGATTGGAAAAATCAAATATTACAGTGCAGGTGTATTTTTTAGTTGTCTATTATCTTTCTGTGATCTGTTTGATTATCCATATGTCTTGGCCTAATTTTTTATACCAATAATGTGTTGCTCAACTCAAGTTCCCTGGGCTTCAGTTTCTGCATTTACACAATGAGTTATTGTACCTACCTGATTTCTGAGTACATCTATAAAATGCTGTGATTCCTGCTTCTTGGCACTGCACCCCCTTATTTGTGTCAATTTTATATTTTATTTTGTTTATTTATATTTGTGGTGCTGGAGTTCAAACTCAGGGCCTTGTGCATGCTGGGCAAGTGTTATACTACTGAGTTACACCCTCGACCCCTGTGGCACATTATTTCTAATTTCAATCTTAATTTTAATTCTTTGGTACTGAGAATTCAATCCAGGCACTCGTATATGTTCATCATGCACTCTGTTCCTGTTCTATACCCCTAGCCTGATTACTCTGTGTGTGTGTGTGTAACGATTGAACTGAGGGGTATTCTATGACTGAGTTACATCTCCAAGTCTCTTATATTCCTAGTCCTTTTTTTCTCTGTGGTACAGGGATTGAACCCAGGGATGCTTAACCATTGAGCCACATTCACAACCTGATCCCCACTTTTTTTTTTAAGACAGAGAGAGAATGAGAGACAAAGAGAGAATCAATTTTATTTAGATTTTCATTTGGTTTTTGTTACTCCAGCACATAGATGTGTCTGTGGTGCTAAGGTTCAAACCCATGTCCTTGTGCATACCAGGCAAAGACTCTACTGGTGAGCCACCACTCCAGCCCTCGCCACAACCCTTTTTATATTTTATTTTGAGAAAAGTTCTTGCTACGTTGCTTAGAGCCTCACTAAGTTGCAGAGCCTGATTTTGAACTTGTGATTCTCCTGTCTCAGCCTCCCAAGTCCTTGGGATTACAGTTGTGTGTTACCACATCCAGTAAGCCTGATTATTTTTTAATATTGGTTCTATAGCTTGCTCATTTTATGAGAAGTTTTTGCCATATAAATATCTGCCTGAATTCTCTCCCTTTCCCATAGCCCTCATGTGTTATTTATGCCTCAATTTCAGAAAAGTGGTTCCAGGACTGGGGATGTAGCTCTGTGGTAGAACGCTTTCCTAGCATGTGCAAGGCCCTGGGTTTGATCCCCAGCACTACGAAATAGAAAAAAATTGCAGAAAAGCATTTTCCATTTATTTAATGTTGAACTGAAATAGTAACCAACTATCCTGCATCCGCTGGTGTCTCTGACAGGAATGGTTTGTAAATAGAGGAACCTGGCCAAAGTGAGGGCCAGCTAAGACACCTGAGTGATTTATGAATAGGATAACCACATACTTTGCTCTTCCAAATCGGGATACTTCTGAGATTAAACAGGATTATGATTAATAACTATGCTAGGACAAGAAGTGTACACTTGGGCTGGAGCGGTGGCTCAGCGGTTTCAGCACTTGCCTAGCAAGCACGAGGACCAGGGTTCAAACCCCAGCGCCATGTACACAACTAGGTGTTGGAGCAGCTAAGGCCATGTGAAAAACTAAATAAAGTTGCTTCTCTCTTTCTCAAAAAAAAAAAAAAGAAGAAGAAGAAGAAGAAGAAGAAGTGTACACTAGGGGCTGGAGCAGTGGCTTAGCAGTTAAACTGCTTACCTGGCATGCATGCATGAGGACCTAGGTTCAAATCCCAGCACCACGTATACAACTAAGCGCAGGAGAAACAAAGGCCAAATGAAAAAATAAAGTTGATTCTCTCTTTTCTCTCCCTCACTCTCCCTTTTTTTTTTTTTTTAAAGAGAGAGGGACAGTGAGAGAGACAGAGAAAGAGAGAAACAACTTTAGTTTTTCACACGGCCTTAGTTGCTCCAACACTTAGTTGTGTACGTGGTGCTGGGGTTTGAACCCGGGTCCTCGTGCTTGCCAGGCAAGCGCCGAAACCGCTGAGCCACCGCTCCAGTCCCACTCTCCCTCTCTTAACACAAAACAACAACAGAAGGAACAACAAACATGCTTAGCAAAAATAGTAAAAATTAAACACACACACACACACACACACACACACACACACACATGCTGGGCAAAGTGGCGCACACCTGTAATCCCAGTGGCTTGGGAGGCTGAGGCAGGAGGATCACAAGTTCAAAGCCAGCCTCAGCAACTTAGCGAGGCCATAAGCAACTTAGACCCTGTCTCAAAGTAAGAAACAAAAAGGACTGGGGATATAGCCCAGTGGTTAAGTGCCCCGGGTTCAATTCCAGGCACCAAAATAAATAAATAAAATAAGTAATGCAACAAAACTCAGGGCCGGGAAGTGGCTCAATAGCAGAGCCTTTCCCTGGCATGGATGAAGCGCTGCAAAACATCTCAGCACTTCAATCTCAGCACTGCAAAAAAACAAATCAAAACCAAGGACACTCATTCAATAGTCTTTTTTAAAGGTCTATATGTGTGCCCAAGGTGCTGTAGATTCTAAGACAAATAAACCATAATTCTTACCCTTAAGGAGCTTTTGCTATCACTGTCTGGGGACAAAAACTAGGCAATTACAATGACATATTTAATTTCCAGGAGCTGCAGTTGCACAGAGGTCCTTGTGGGGCCGGCAGGAAACCAAGGCTGCTTATGTTGAAGGGTTAGTCAGCGGCTGTTGGGGGTGGCAGAGGTCTCAGATGAGCAAGGGAGATAATGAAAATAACAGGATTCATGAAAACAAGTTAGATTTGCATGGCCCTTTAGAGAGCTGGCAAGAAATGCTTGCACAGGACAGGGCAGAGAGTGGTGGTATCTACATCGCAGGAAGAAATGAGAACAGCCATCCATCAAAGGGAGAAGCATTCAGTGTTGGGTGTATCCTGCAAATGCCACCAAGGCAAATCAACAACTGCTCCCCAGGACTTTGTTCTCCACCCACTTCTGTCCCTGCATTCCCCCTGGTTGACCTTATCTTATCCTGGCTTTAAAGGACTGTTACTTGCTATCCCCATTATACGAGTGTGCTACCCCTGGGCGTTCTGCTGAACTGCATGTCTGATTATTCACCTGTTCATTGACCAGCTCCACCTGGACCTGAAACTCAACATAGTCATTAACATTTCTTCCCCAGCAAAATCCTTGCCTAGCATGCCCTGGGTTCCACACCAAGCACCAGGGGAAAGAATCATACCCTTTGATCCAGCAATTTCACTACAGCTATACTCCTACACATGCAAGATAATAAAAGCTCCAAAAGTACTTTTTTTTTTCCCCCTTTGGTACCAAAGATTGAACCCACTTCTTCTCTAAGAAAACATCAAATGCTGGATGACGCCCGTTGGATGACGCCCGTGCAGCGGGAGGGCCCGGAGGTCCCAGGTGCCTCCTGAATGGGTGGCTACATCGGCTTCCTTGGAGGCTTTGGCAGTGGCCTCCGATGCCATGGTCGTGGCCGTGGGGCTCATGGAGGCAAGGCAGAAGAAAATGAGTGGATCCGGGTCAGCAAGCTGGGCCGCCTGGTCAAGGACATGAAGGTCAAGTCCTGGAAGAGACCTGTCTCCTCTCTCTGCCCATCAAGGAGTCTTAGATCATTGACCTTTTTCCTGGGGGCATCACTCAAGGATGAGGCTTTGAAGATGATGCCTGTACAAAATCAGACTTGTGCTGGCCAGTGGACCAGGTTCAAGACAGTCGTTGCTATGGGGACTACAATGGTCACGTTGGCCTGGGAGCCACTGCCATCCGAGGGGCCATTATCCTGGAGAAGTTCTCCGTTCCTCCTGTGCGGAGAGGCTACTGGGAAAACAAGATGGGCAAGCCCCACACTGTCCCTTGCCAGGTGACAGGACCTGCGGGTCTGTGCTGGTGTGCCTCATCCCTGCCCCCAGAGGTACTGGTATTGTCTCAGCCCCTGTGCCCAAGAAGCTGCTGCTGATGGCTGGTATTGATAACAGCTACCCTTCTGCTAGGGGCTGCACTGCCACCCTGAAAGCCACCTTTGATGCCATCTCCAAGACATACAGCCACTTGACCCCGGATCTGTGGAAAGAAACTGTGTTCACCAAGACTCCCTATCAGGAATTCACTGACCATCTTCTGAAAACCCACACCAGAGTCTCTGTGCAGAGGACCCAAGGCTCCAGCTGTGGCTACTACATAGGGGTTTTATACAAGAAAAATAAAAGTGAATGAAACCTGGGGGAAAAAAAAAAAGATCGAACCCAGGTGTGCTCATCCACTGAGCCACATTTCCCAGCCCTTTTTATTTTTTTTATTTTGAGACGGGGTCTAGCTGAGTTGCTGAGGCTGGCCTCAAACTTGAGATTCTCCTGTCTCAGACTCCCAAGTTACTGGGATTACAGACACGTGCCACCAGGCCTGGTGTATTACGAAATCTTAATAAACAAAATGCAGACCGGTGTGTATAGTATGCTACAATTTGGGCAAAAAGGTGGGTGGGAAGGGGATCATGCATTTATAATTATTTGTATGTGCATAAAGAAACTCTGGAAGGATAGCAAGATTCTAGTAAATAGGTGATGCTGGGGACCGTCGGGCAAGAGGTGAGAAGTGGATCGCAAAAGAGCAAAAGGTGGAAGGAAGATTTTTCCTGTACCATTTGTACATTCTGATTTTTTTTTCTCCCAGTACAGAGAATTGAGCACAAGAACACTCTACCACTATGTCCCCAGCCTTTTATTTTTATTTTGAGATAGGGTCAGTCAAAATTGCTGAGCCTGGCCTTAAACATGTGATCTTCCTGCTTCATCCTCCTGAGTAACCGGAAAAGTGAGATTGCACACCTGCCTATATTCTGATTTTTTAAGTCTTATAAATGTACTGCATACTTGAAATAATTATTTTATGAGAAAGGCAGAAAATGATAATGGAACTTACATGTAATAACATGTACAAATTCTAACTACTAAAATTTCCTTCTAATAATTACTACTACAAAGAGGAGTATTATAATAAAATCTTTGCAAGCCTGTGTTCACTCATGTCCCATATAAAAATACTAGACTTGGAATTAAACCAGTTACCACACAATACAACTGCTAGAAGAAAAATTAGGACCAACACTCCAGCATTTGGGAGTAGGCAGAGACTTTCTCAACAAGGCCCCTAAAGGGAAAGAATTAAAGTAAAAAATCAATGAGTGTAATGCCATTAAACTAAAAAGCGTCAGCACAGCTAAAGAATTGGTTAAAATTGTCAAGGACAACCTACAGAATGGGAGATAATCATGGCCTGTGATTCCTCTGACAGGGGACTAATATCCAGAATTTACAAACTACTAAAAAAAAATACCAAACAAACTATCCAATCAATAAATGGACCAGAGAGCTAAACAGAAACTTCTCAACAGAGGACACTGAGCAAACCAATGAATATATGAGAAAGTGTTTCTAAATCACTAGTAATCAGAGAAATGCAAATTAAAACTACATTAAGATTTTACCTCACTCTGGTCAGATTGGCAAAGATGAAGAACGTAAACAATAACAGATGCTGGAGGGGTTTCGGGGAGATAGGCACACTAGCACACTGATGGTGGAACTGCAGACTGGTACAGACACTCTGGAAAGCAGAGTAGAGATTCCTCAAAAAATTAGGGATGAATCCAGCGTACTACCCAACTATCCCTGTTCTGTATTTTCCCAGAGGAGTTAGAATCAGCACATTACAGCAACACAGCAAAATCTATGTTCATAGCACCTCCATTTACAATAGCTGAGTTATGGAACCAACCCAGATGCCCCTCTCTGGATGAATGGATCCAAAAGCTGTTTATATATATATATATATATATATATATATATATATATATATATATATATATAATTGCTGAGTTCTACTCAGCAATTAAAAACAATGAAATTGCATCCTTTGAAGGTAAATGAATGGCAATGGAAGAAATCATGTTGAGAAAAGTTAGTCAAACCCAGAGTGTCAAGGGTCAAATGTTTTCATTCATTTGTGGAGGCTGGACCTAAATCCAGGGTTTGGTGAAAGGTAGTCAACCTCATGTCTTAGACCTAGAAAAGGTGTAGGAACGCATAATCTAGGGGAATCATATATACGTAGGGAGGAAGTAGGAGGGGAGAAGGAGGGAGAATAAAGAGGGCTCTAGGGAGATAATCAACAATGTAGCATACTCTTTACTCCCCTGAGAATCCAAATAATACTTATGCAATCATTTAATTCTGGAAAATTCATAATCTAAGCATTTATATCAGTTGTAGGGGCAAAATATAGAAGAAATCAAGAGATTGGTGTGTGGGAGATGTGGGGGTCATTTCTGGTTTAAGAACATATGCATATCATACTGTTACTTTATATGAATTTATATTGTACAATCACTCAACTCCTTAATAAAAAACAAAAAAAAAATGCTAGGTTTATCTGACCACAGCATATAAATTATGAAAATTTCTGGCAGAGATTTCTTTGGGAGACTGAGCAGGAAGATCGTAAGTCTGAGGCTAGTCTCAGCAACGAAGTGAGACCCTTAGCAACCCAGAGGGACTGTCTCAAAAAAAAAGGAGCTGGAGCGGTGGCTCTGCGGTTATAGTGCTTGCCCAGCATTCGCAAGTACACGGGTTCAAACCCCAGCACCCATGTACACAACTGTCAGAGCAATGAAAGCCATGTGAAAAACTCAATAAAAATTGATTCTCTCTCTCTCTCTTTCTCTCTCACTGTGCTTCTCTCTTTAAAAAAAAAAGTTTAAGGAAAATTGATTCTTTCTCTCTCTCTCACTATCCCTCTCTCTTTAAAAAAAAAAAATACCCCTTAATCCCCCCTAAATGTCTTTGAGGATCATGTTCTCTCAGTGCTCCTCCAGCGCAGCTTCGATTCCTTTGATTGTGATATCCCTTTCCCCACCTTTCTTCAGCCTGGGAAACCTGGAGCTTTCATTGACTACCTCTCACCTTTCATTAAAGGATCACCTGGCGGACAGTCAGGGCTTGCTGTGTGTTCTTTCCCAGCCACCTGAACGGCAGGTTGAATGGGTGTAATGATCTAAGAGGATGACAGAGAAGGCTGGTGACTAATGCACTAGCCACCTTGTTTCCAGAACAATCGTATAAGTGAAAACCTTCTCGTCATGCTTGATCGACCTCGTTAAAGGGAGCCGGGCACCTATAAAGGTCCCGTGTAATGTGCTTGTAGAGACAAGTTATTATATATTAGAGCCTCATTGTAGACCGTCCTTTCCAGGTCTTGGTTCACAGTAATGATTCCCATTCTCCAGCACCTGTTGTCAACCCTGATGGGTTTTTTTTTGTTTTGTTTTGTTTTTAGAGAGAGGGACAGTGAGAGAGAGAGAGAGAATCAATTTTACCTAACTTTTCATATGGCTTTCGTTGCTCAGAGACTTCACTGTGTACGTGGTGCTGGGGTTTGAACTCACCTACTCGTGCATGCCAGGCTATCGCCATAACCACTGAGCCACCACTCCAGCCCCCAACCCTGACCTTTTTTATGGCCCCCTCCTTGAAACTCTTCATCCCTTGATTTCTACGTCCCAACCCTCTACCATCACTTTAGAGGCAGAATAGATCGGAGGTTAAGCATCAGATTCAGATTCTTTGCCTTTGACTCTGGGCTGAGTCTTACTGTGTGAGCTTGGGCAACTTGTTAAGCTGTCTGACTCAGTTTCTTCAAACAACAGTACTTACCACATTAAGTTGTGAGAATTAAATAAGCCGGGTGGGGTGGTGCATACCTGTAATTCCAGTGGCTCTGGAGGCTGAGGCAGGTGGCTCACAAGTTCAAAGCCAGCCTCAGCAATTTAGCAAGATCCTGTCTCAAAAAAATAAAAAATAGGGCTGGAGCGGTGGCTCAGTGGTTTTGGTGCTTACCTGGCAAGCACAAGGACCC
>PVKS010047401.1:0-12840 GCA_004027875.1 Aplodontia rufa | reverse complement strand
CTCTCTTGAAAGAGAGAGAGAGAAAGAGAAAGAAAGAAATCACCCATGATTCACCACCCACAAGCACTCAGTTTTCTGGCAAAATCTTTATTTTAAAAGCCTAGCCTGGTGGTGCTCATGCCCATAATCCCAGACACTCAGGAGGTTGAGGCAGGAGGATTGTAAGCACAAGGCCAACCTGGACAATTTAGTGAAACCCTGTCTCAAAACAAAAAATTAAAAGGGCTGAGGATGTAGCTCAGTTGTAGCGCACCCCTGGATTCAATCCCCAAAATCCACTCCCCCCAAAAAAAATATTTCATTACAAAAGAATATGTACTTTGATACAATTCAAGAGCATTTAACTTCTGTAGTTCCTTTTTTGTCCAAAATTCATAATCTCCGTTTAAGTATGAAAAAAATCAGGCAAATCCCAGTAGGGAGAAATCTTACAAACACCTGACCAATACTCCTCAAAATTGTCTAAATCATCAAAAACAAAGAAAGTCTGAGAAAAATGTCACAGCTAGAGGAACCTAAGAAGATGTGCTCACTAAACATAACATGGCACCCTGGATGGGATCGTGAAATAAAAAAATGAACTTTAAAATTCCCATTAAAGACAGGTGCAGTGGAGCCTATCCTATAATCCCAGAGACTCAGGAGGCTGAGGCAGGAGGATCACAAGTTCAAAGCCAACCAACCTCAGCAATTTAGGGAAGTACTAAGCAAATAAAGAGACCCTGTCTCAAACTAAAAAATAAAAAAGAGTCTGGGGATGCGGCTCAGTGGTTAAACTTGAGAGCCACTGTGTTCAACCTCAGGTACCAAAACAAAAAAATTCTATTAGAGTATGGACATTAGGCAATATAATTTATTGATGTCAGTTCATTAGCAGTGACAAATGCCAAGATGATAACAATAGTGGACGTAAGGGACATAAGGTACTGGGTATATGGGAACTCTACAAACTTTGCAACTTTTCTGTAAATCTAAAACTGTTTTCAAACCAAGAGTTTATTTTTAACAAGTATAACATTATTATTGGGAGAAAAAATTCAAGCAATGCAGAAGCATGTAAAATAACAGGCACTAACCGTCTGCTTCCATCTCCCCACCTCGCAGTTGGCTCGAGCCTTATTTTGGGGGAATGTTTTCTCTCAGTTGCACAGTTGAACTCATATTGCAGGTCCAATTTTGAATTCTGGCTTTTTTGTTATTGTTGTTGTTGTTAATTTTTTGTTTTGTTTAATGATACAGCATAAGCATTTTCCCATGTTCTTAATCATGCTTCTTAAAGACAATGTGATAGGTTATGTAATATTCATTGTCCTATTTTCTTGCCTAAATTAGCTTTGATCCAATCCTTATGTTTCTACGAGGTTTGCTTTCATTATCCACTTCTTGGAATGTTTTCTTCTTCAGAAAACTGCTCCTCTGTTATCTCCAAGCAACAGGAAAGTCAGCAAAATCCTCTTCCTTGCTCTCTGGGGCGCCTCCTCAAAATTTATTTACTAACATGCATTTCAACAGAGTTCAAATTTAAAGTTTTTCTTTTCTTGGTCTCTCCCCTTGTCTTTATTCCTCATGATAAAACCAAAGCGCTGTCATTGCTCATGGCTAAAATGAGGAATGTCTGAATGTTGATGTGCTGGGTTGAGTAGTATCCTCTTCAAATTCATATCCACCAGATCTCATTCAAAAAGAGTCTGGTATAATATGATCTTATTAAAAAATAGGGTCTTTATAGATGGAATTTGGTAAAATGTGGTCATACTAGATTAGGGCAGGCCCTGAATCTAATGACTGTGTCCTTATAAGAATGCCATGGGTTATCATTGGAATTGCAGTGTTCCCTAAAGGCTGAGGTGTTAGACACTTGATCCCTTGATGTTGGGGAGGTGGTGGAAATTTGAGGAGGTGGAGCCTTGTGGGAGGTCTTTTTGTCATTGATGGTCTGGTCTTAAAAGGGGATAATGAGAATTTTCCTCTTCCTCTCTTTTTTTGCATCCTGGCCATGAGCCTCCCTGCATGAGGTGCTGCCTTGCCACAGGATCCAAAGCAATGGGGCTAATCGTGGACTGAAACCTCCAACACTGTGAGCTGTAAAGAACCTTTCCTCTTTTACGGAGGGGCATCGGTGATTAAATCTAGGGGTGCTCTACCACTGAGTTACATCCCCAGCCCTTTACTTTATTTTTTATTTTGACACAGGGTCTCACCAATTTCCCATGCTGGCCTCAAACTGGTGATCCTCCTACCTCAGCCTCCCAAGTAGCTGGGATTATAGTAATGCACTGCTATACCCAGCAGCCTTTCCTATCTTTAGGTTGTTTGTCTTGGGTATTTTGTTACAGTAACAGAAAGCTGACTCATACCATACACCATGTGAAGATGGAGACAGAGATCATAGTGATGTGTCTACAAGATATGGAACACCAGGGATTGCCAGCTACCCCCAGAAGCCAGGAGAGAGGCATGGAACAAATGTTTTCCTCAGAGCTTGAAAGAAGGAGCCAAAACTGCTAACTTTGATTTTTTAATTTCTAGATTTCAGAATTGTGACAGAATAGGTTTCTTGTTTTTTTAAGTGACTCAGTTTGTGATATTTTATCACAGCAGTCCTAGGAAACCAAACCCAGGGCCCTCTGGCTTCAGAGGACCTGGGTCTGAGCAGAGATCTGGCAGGTGTGTGCCTGCCAGGGTCAGTGAGATGTCTGAGGGGATTCACAGTCCACATGGGTGAAGTGGCAAGCAGAGGGCCCTACTCCAGTGTTAGGTGTCATCTCCTAGACTCTCCCTCCCTGGTGGCCATTTCTCTCTGATCAGCCAGCAAGAGGACCACAATGATCACTCTCTCACCCTTTAATCTGCACCCATATTATTTCTAGAAGATTTAAATTGGCACTTGCCAGAATATGGCTTTACTATATAAAACCTCCAAGTTGAAAATAGGTTGATCTCGGGCTGGAGCGGTGGCTCAGCGGTTTCAGTGCTTGCCTAGAAAGCACGAGGACCCGGGTTCAAACCCCAGCACCACGTACACAACTGAGTGTTGGAGCAACGAAGGTCATGTGAAAAACTAAAATTATTTCCCAAAAAAAATAGATTGATCTCAAAGCTTTGGCAACAACAATATAAATCACTTCAGCCTTCATTTAGTCTTGAATCGTATAGCGAATTTGCTTTGGGAACTTGTGCACACACGTACACGACTTCACCAGTGACCGCTATATTTATTTTCCAATTTTCTCTAAAATGAGCATGTTTTACTTTTACAATGAAAGCACTGTTGTAAGTTTCCTTTGAAGGAGTTGCTTCATCAGCCACAAAAACTGATCGTGGTGGACAGATTCCCCACAAGAGGAGAAGATGGAGGTTGGTGAGGAGGAGCTGGCAGTAACTTCTCAATGTGCGTGACCTGAGGACTTCTCACATCCAAGAAGTAATTGTCCTCAGAGTGCCCTGAGGTACCATGTCACTCCTGAGACAAGTGTGTCAAAGTGGCCACGGTGCCAGACTGCAGAGTCCTACAGAAATTTAATGACTTGTGGTGCAACTCTGGGGCCCAAGAGGCAAGAAAAAAGACTTCTCAGTTTTTCCTTGCATTGATGTGAATGGAAAGCAGAGAGATTGAGGCTGGGGGCTGAATGGGAAGCTTCAGAGGCTCCCTGCAAGAAGATGTCCCACACCTGTCCGGAGGGAGCTTCAGTGTCCTCTGAAGGGACACTGATACACATCTGTTATCTCAGCATTTCTTCAGGTAAGGAATCCATGAGTGAATTAGCTGGATACCTCTGGCTTAGGATCTCTCATGAGGTCACAGCCAAGGTGTCAACTGAGACTGCGGTCATGTGAAAAATTGACTGGGACAGGAGAATCTGCTCCCAAGGAGGCTGCTAAACTGGTGCTGGCTGTTAGGCAGGTGGCCTCTGTCCATTGCCAGTTGGCCTCCTCCACAAGGTTGGTTTCTCCCAGCGCAAGTGATGTAAGAATGAGCAAGGTGGACGATGCGATGTCTTTTATGACCTAGTCTCAGAAGTCACACACTGTAGCATTTCTGCAATCTCCTATTGGTTACACAAATTGGCCCTCTTTTGTGTGGAAGGCACGCGCAAAGACAAAACTAAGAGGAGAGGATCGCTGAGCACCATCTTGGAGGCTGGCTGCCAATCCACTAAGTCATTAATAAGCTATAGCTTCATCGTTGGATCCATGGCTGGGACTGAGGGCAGGGAAACCAACTCTGGGGCCATCAACTTCAAAACCTGAGCAACAATGTATTCGTTCTGACTCTTCAAAGCGAAGCATCCAAAATATGCCCAGACATATTGGGAACCCAAGAAAGATCTTGAGGATTATCCCAAAAAGATGAGAAAACCATAACAAACCCCACACTCTATCCCTAACTCAGTATTTTCTCCCAAATTTTAATCATTCTTTCCTTTTGTTTTGTTTTTTTTTTAAGAGAGAGAGCGAGAGGGGCTGGAGCAGTGGCTCAGCGGTTTCAGCACTTGCCTGGCAAGCATGAAGACCTCCTGGGTTCAAACCCCAGCACCACGTACACAACTAAGTGTTGGAGCAACGAAGACCATGTGAAAAACTAAATAAAGTTGTTTCTCTGTTAAAAAAAAAAAAAGAGAGAGAGAGAGAGAGAGAATGACAGAGAGAATCAATTTTATTTAGTTTTTCATGTGGCTTTCGTTGCTCCGAGGACTTTGTTGTGTACATGGTGCTGGGGTTTGAACCTGTGTACTTGCACATGCGAAGGCAAGCGCCGTAACCATTGAGCCACCGCTCCAGCCCTCATTCTTTCCCTTTGATAAATATTTTACAAACCATCTCAGGTGTACATTTGCCTAATTTATTGTTGTCCTTTGCCTTTTTGCGTTGCTTGTTTTCATGGTGCTGGGGATGAACCAGGATCTTACGCTTGTGAAGTGCGTATTAGATGCTCTACCACTGGCCGCATTCCCAGTCTCCAGTTTTACATGCGTTATACCTGCAAAACCCAAGACCCTATACAAATACAGAAATCTCCCTCCTGCTCCTTCCCAGTCAACTGCCCACATCGGCCCCACATACCTCACAATGACCCGGCATTGTTCCGACACCCTTCCGCTACAGAATTTTGTGTTCTAGAATTTAAAATAAATGAAATCATACAGTTTTTATTTTTTCATTTGGTAGCTTTTTTAACTGGCATGTCAGTTCACCCATGTTGTCATGTACCAGAAATTTGCTCCCAACTTATTTTTTAAATTTCTAAGCTTGGAAGAATTTAAAGATAGTATCATAAACTCTCATGGCTGACCCTTTGATTAAGTCTATCAATGGTTAACCTTCTGCCACAATGACTTGCATTTTCTTTCATTTTTTTTAACCTCTCATCCTTTCTTTTTACAGAACCCCTTGAAAGTTGCAGATATCAAGAGATATTTCATGCCTAAATACTTCAGCATATGCTGCTAAAAACACAGTTATGTCCTACAGGACCACAATACCATTGTGATGCCCAAGATAATTTGGTACTATAATATTGTCCGATACAGAGCCCATGTTCAATTTCTCCAGTAATATTCTCTAGAGGAGGGCAAGGCAACATCCTAGGAGGTGTGATGGGGTCTAGGAATACAGGGTCAGCTGCTCTGGACTTGCCCCTTCCTTTTCTCGTCTTCCTCCACCCCCTTCTACTGTGTCTCCTCCCTGGGTATCCTGTGTACACAGTGCCCTGGCTTGGGTAGTCACCCAGCGTTCTTGCACCTGCTCAGCTCCTCCTGGCAGTTGATTTCAGCTCTCTGTATAGAAACTTTCCTTCCTTTTTATTGGTGGGCAACGCCTCTGTAGTACACCCAGTACACTCCGATGCTTCCCTGGGAAGCAATTGGACGAGTCTCTGTGATGGACAGGAAAATCCTCATCCTTTCCCAGTGCATCACAGACAACTTGGAAATAATTTCCCCTCGTGTGTGCGTGTGTGTGTGCGTGTGTGTGTGTTCAGGTCTAGCTTGCTTATGTAAACCTTCCTTTCCTCCCCCTTTCCTGCACAAGGCACTGGAAACAATGCTACCCCAGCGGCTTCCGTCTCATGGGATTCTCCTCCTCTGCCAACCCAACCCTCAGAGCCTCCCTCAGGGTAAGACAGTAGATAGCATCATTGCAGGGACTACACAGGGTCTTAAGTGGGCTCAGGATGGTTTTTAGAAATAGAATGTCTTGTCATTTTTCAAAACTGAGAACTGAGAGAAATCTCTCCAGGGAACTCAGCCAAAAAGCTTTGCTGCACCATCTCATCCAGGAAGACTAATTTTTCATGATAGTTTTAAAAATTTTTGTTTGTTTTTGGATAGTAGCTCCTTTAAAAAAAATTAAAGTCACATGTTGACTCAAAGAACAATGCCATAGTGACTAACTCTTTGGTAGAAATGAGAAAACCATAAACTGATGAAAATAGATAAGAATCACAGGAAGAGGGAAAGGATGGGAGAGGCATTTTATAGCTTATCAAGATTGAATGACTACAATTTATCTGGGAAAAAAAAACCCTCAAACCTCCACATAACAGAACCATATCCAAAATCCCTGCCACAGCACCCATCACAGTGGTTGATCCAGAGCAGCCCGATAGTTATTGCCATCCATCAGTTCCCCCAGCACTTTGTATTTGTAACTTGGAATATTTAACACCATCTCTGCCGGAGTTACACTGATTCAGGCGGCATTATTTGAATTGACCAGCAGGTGTCACCAGTTAACACGCTTCAGGAAGCCTAACCATGATGTTCTTTTTCCCTACTTCAAAGTCTTCTCAGCGGCCTGGAGCAGTGGATCAGTGGTTACAGCAAGTGCACAGGTTCAAACCCCAGCACCCATGTACACAACCAAGTGTCAGAGCAACGAAAGCCATGTGAAAAACTCAATAAAAATGGATCCTCTCTCTCAATGTTCTCTCCTAAAAAGAAAGAAAGAAAAAAGAAAGAAAGAAAGAAAGAAAGAAAGAAACGTCTTCTCAGACCCTAGATGTGGGCAATGGAAAAGCCCAAATTCCTAACTAGCACTTCGCAGACCCTTCTCAGATTTGTCCCAATCCAATTTTCACAGCCTTAGTTTTCACCAATCACGCACACCTTCAATCAGCAGAGCTTTATTGAACATTTATTATTCATAAGGTTCTATACTGGGCCTGGAGATTAAAAGATGAAATTTCATCTCCACTCTGGAGAAGCTGACTGTCTGCTCTGCCTAGGAAAGGGCTAAACTACTGTGTTAAAGCATTGGCGAAGTTGCCGTTACACCCACACATGGGGATAAAGAAGATGTTATCAATTTGTTTCTCAAGCAAGAGACCAGAGGTGAGTGGTCCAAACTGGTAGGGCTGTTCAGCTTCATTGGGTCAGTCAGGGACGTGGCTTCCTCCCATCTTGTTGCATCACAGTTCCTAGGACGTTGTCTTTGGCTGCATTCTCCAAGCTGGGTCATGACCACTTCTATCTTTCAGCCTGGGGAAGAGGAAGAGAAATGGAGAGCAAACACTTTCCTTTTAAGCAAGAAACACAGAGGTCACACCCATCACTTCTATTCAGGTTCTAGGATAAATCAAGTCATAAGGCCTCATCTAGCTGCAAGGAAGACTGGGAGATGTAGTCTTTCACTAGGCTGCGAGATGCCTAGCAGGTAATATGGAGCCATTAGCAATGTGGTCAGAAATGCCCTCTCTCTTAAACTAACATTTATTAAAATTTATTTATTTATACTGGGGATAAATACTGGGTGGCTCTCTACCACTGAGACAAAGGTGGTCTGTAGAGAACAGAGGCTGAGGCGGCTGTGCAGAGCAAAGCAGTGTTGAAGGTCAGTCAAGGCATTTTTGAGTTTCTTCCCTGTCTCCAAAGCCAGGTTCCCAATACATTCCTGAAGCTGGACTGCATTTTCTACCACTGTACCCTTGCTTACCTGCAGTTTTGCTTTTCACGGTTTAACTTACCTGCAGTCAACCCTGGTCTAAAAATATTAAATGGAAACTTCCAGAAATAATTCATAAGTTTTAAATAACTTTCATGACAGCGTATTATGATAATGGTTCTATTTAACTATTTGTCATCGTTGCTAATCTCTTACTGTACTCGTTATAAATTAAACTTTATCACGGATATATATATATATATATATATATATATGACAAAACATAGAATTTGTGGGGTTCCATGGTTTCCACAATCTTAGGCATGTGCGGAATGTCAACAGTCTTGTGTTTTGTTTGGTTTTGGTGGTGCTGGGTATTATAGGCAGGGCCTTGAGCATGCTAGACAAGTACTCTACCACCGAGCTGCATCCCCAGTCCATATCTGTGGAATGTCTTGGAATATAACCCTTGAGGATGGGGGAGGGTGCTACCATACTCAGATTCCATAATACATTCGGTACAATATCTCCCGTCCTTTTTCCTCTTAAACTAGCTTGAGTAATAAGTTGTTTATAGCACTGGTTAAGCTAATGCTATTGTTGCAGAATAGGCTCCTAATACAGCTCACACAGGATAGTTTATCAGTGGGAAGGCAGTCCAGGAAGGCTGTGGGCTCTGCTTCACTAGGACATTCAGGAAATCAGTCTCCTTCTGTCTGTTTCTCAGCCAAATATCCACTAAAGTGTTGCTTTTCCCTGCAAGATAAAATTGGCTCCCAGAACTACGCCTGCATACCATTGCACATATGCCCAGGATTTTTAAGAGTGAGATTCATAAATGTTAGATACCACTCTGTTCACAGCTCGTTCACCAGGACTTAATAATAACCACACCTATCTAGCTGCAAGAGAGTCTGGGAAATAGAGTTCTTAACTGATAGCTACATGTCCAGAAGAAACTCTGTTTAATGGAAGAAGAGCAGGATGAGATAATGGAGGGACAATTAGCTGTTTGTCCCAGGTGCTTTCTGTAAACTACAACCAAAGAACCTCAGCTTGAACAACTCCACAGAGCATTGTTGTTTTTTTTTTAAGAGAGAGGGACAGTAAGACACAGAGAGAGAGAGAGAATCAATTTTATTTAGTTTTTCACGTGACTTTCGTTGTGCAGAAATGTCATTGTGTACATGGTGCTGGGGTTCAAACCCATGTCCTTGCACATGCCCGGCAAGCCCCGTAATCTCGGAGCCACCACTCCAGCCCCACAAAGCATTTCTTAACTGCTTCCAGCTGAGTTGAAATCTCCCTATTCTGTACCTGGTCACTGTATATCACTGCCCTACATCACTTATTTAAGTGGAAGGACAGCTAGTTCTGTTCCTTAATAGTTGAGCTGTCTTCTCCCAACTTTTGTTTGGAACATTGTTAAATAGAATAAAGTTGACATTTGTCAGGCTTCCTTACTGCTAGATGTGGACATTTGATTAAGTTCTGTCCAGTGAAATATAAGTGGGAATGACATGTGACAGCTTTGAGGAAAATGTCATAAAAGATAGCTGACATGTACCTTTTGCTATTTCTTCTTTTCTTTCCAATTCCTGTTGGTTGGAATAGCAATGTAATGACTGGAGCTGTGACATCCACATGAGACCACGAGATGATATTGGGAATGGAAGCCATGCACCTTAGAGCAATAAGAGAGATCGTGGTTTGTAACACTAGGAGGTTCCATACTAGCTCTGGGCTACTACGCACATTATTTTTTGAAAGAGAAATAGGCTTACATTTTAGGTCTCTATTGTTTTAGGTTTCTCTGTTACCACCATCCAAACTTAATCCTTATCCTACAACTTGTGTCCTTGAAATTTTCCCACAGACAATAAGCCCTGGAAAGCAAGAACTGATTCTTATGCATCTTTACGTTTCTAGTGCTCTTTCTTCAGATTACACTCGTGTGTATGAGACAGATTTCACTTGGACCCTAATCAGATTGGCCGCATCCTACAAACAGAACCCTAGACCACCTGGGCAATGCTACAGTTTGCTAGTCCCCTCCCTCACTTGCTTCCACAAGTGTAATTTCAAGCACATACAACTGTTTGGTGTCCCTTCTTTCTCCTGTTCTCCATCTCTGGCTCTCTTGGACCCTTTCTACAAACTCTATAATATGTACAAGTCACTTCCAATAAGAACAAAACAACACCCTAACACACCATCTCCACTCGAATGTTCTTCACTAAACTTTTCCAAAGACTAGTTTGTGCCTGCTGCTTCCACCACCTCCTTTCCTAATCAGTCTTCAGCTTATTCACATCCCCACCAAAGATGCTCCTTTTGCTATGCCAGCAGTTGTGGTCCCATCCTCTCTGCTCTCAGCAGTGGGGAACCAAGCTGATCAAGCACTGGCTACCATGCTCTGGCCTCCTGTGTTCTGATCACTTCCCCAAAACTCTGCAGACCCTTCCTCTTCTGCTCAGCTATCAAAACAACTGAAGGTACCTGAGCGCACCAGATGCCTGGCTTTCTCAGGGCCTGCTCCCTCCTGCAGGACCGCCCTCACTGCCAAAGCCTCTGGCGCCCCCTGTAGGTGGATGGCTCATGCGTTTCTTTCTCCAGTCCTGACCCCATATTTAATAGCCAATCTGATGCATCCTCTCCTGGCTGCCTACAATGCATCACAAATTGAACATTCTGAAATACTAAATCTACCCTTTCCTTCCAAAACATGTATCAAGTAGTATCAAGTTGTGCAAGCCAGACACCCGGCTTCTTAACATTCCCCTCATCCCACATCCAGTGTCTCCCTAAGCAGCATTAATTTTATCTCCAGACTGCCCCTCAATTGTATTCACTTCCCCAGCCTTCTATCATAGCCACCCAGGATCTCGTCTCCCTCCTGGACTCCTGTGATAACTTCTTAGCTTGGGCTTCCTACAACTAGCCTTCATAGGAGGGCTAGCCTATTCTTCACACAGCAGCAAAAATGACAGATTCAAAACACAAATCAGAGCACAGCGCCCTCCTGCTTAAAACTCCCTACACAGCCCGCTGGGTTCTCCCCATGGTCTGCTCCTTCTTCAGGTTTCTTCCAGGTCACACCCCTCTACGCTCCAACCACACTCACTCTTCTGTATTTGTCATGATTCCTTCCAGGACAGAACTTTGGCATGGGTGCTCGGTCCCTCAACCTGGACAGCACGAGCCCCTCAGCCTGCACTCACCCTGTGAAGCAGCTGCTCTCATGACACTTCCTCAGTAACCTGTTCTGCATCGCCTGGCCAAGTCTGAGCCTATTTTATTCGCAGATATATCCCTTCTTCCCGTCCCACCTGTTGTGATGCAACCTTCCTTTGGTTTGTGTGATTAGTCAATTGATGTCTCAAATTAATAGTTTGATTTTCTCTATGGTTCTTTTCCCCCCTCCAACTAAACCACCAGTGTCCTGAAAACAGGGACATGTCTTACATTTATTAATGTCCTTCAAAGGGCCTTGGTGTCTAGTTGTGGTTGGAATAGTTATCAGGATCTAAGCTCCTTTTCACAAAAGTATGGATTTACCTTATAAATAACACAAATCGGGGCTGCAGTGGTGGCTCAGTGGTTATGGCGCTTGCCTGGCATTCGCAAGTGAGTTGAGGCCCCAGCACCACGAACACAACAAAGAGTCGGAGCAACGAAAGGCATGTGATAAACTAAATGAAATTTTTTCTCTCTTTCTCTCTCTCACTGTCCCTCTCTCTTAAAAAAAAAAGTAAAAAATAAAATAAATAAATAACACAAATCATCCCTTAAATATACCTTTGGGTAGAAGATTGCAATGTTTCTGGTTCATTTTATCATAGATAGTTTAGCCTTGCAAGTTACTAGAGTTACAGGGAAGATGTAGTTCAGCCATTTATGCATGGTTAATCCAACAAATGCTCATGGATAGCCTGTCAGGAAGAGTGGTAAGCTGTGTGTGTGTCTGTGCGTGAGTGCGCGTGTGCAGAGATGAATAAAATACTGCAGCTGATTGCAGTGCTGCCCTGTACAGTTGTGCAAGTTGTGCACTACACAAAGGCACCGGTAAGTGGAGGACCTTAGATATCCAACTAATGCTTCTCTAGGCAAACTCCATGGCAGATGGAGTGCCCAGAGGGGGCATCTTTATCAGTGAACCCAAGGGGACAATATGAAAGCTTAAGGCCATGGTTGAGAGCTAGTTGCTTAAGGCTCTGAAAGAGAAGAGTGCACCCTGAAGTAAAAACTATCCTAAAAGGGGAAAAGTGACAGAGCAGTGGAGGGTCAAGCAGGGGCTCCAGAAGATGAGTCACCAGACTGTAATCTTCTGAGGTAGGTACTCTGTTCCACAAGGGGTCTGGGCTGCCAGGGAGCACACAGGAAGATAGGTAGGGAGGAAGAAGAAAAGAAACCAGAAATTCATCTCCCATTTTGCTCTGAAATTTTTATATTGCAGACATACTCTGTCCCCATCTGGGGCACATCTGAGTGATCCCACACAGGCAGAAGTGCCCAGTGCCAGGCTCCCCAGGAGGAAGGCCATTGGCTGAACCTGAAATGTTCACATGCTAATCAGCACACGCCCCGCCCAGGCCTTCCAGCCGGGTCAGTGGGCCCCTGAAGTAGGGCTGCCTGCTTCCTGATGTTCTGTGCAGCTACGGTTGAGGGCCGTGGCGGAGAGGAGGGCGAGGAAGAGAAGGGGAGGACCGAGGCTCACCCGGCGTAGCTTCAAGCCTGGGAGGCTTTTTTTTCTTTTTCTTTTCTTTTCTTTTTTTTTTTCTTTTTTTTTTTTTTTGGTGCCAGGGGTTTCAGAAATTTTAAATGATGGATAGTATTGGATGTGCTAATTTCCTGCAGTAAAAACGCCTTCACACACGTTCTCCAATTGGGGACCGGGAACAATTGAGGGGCACAGCGCGGCCAGCTTTCCAGACGCTGCTCCAGAAAGGTGGGCGGTGG
>PVKS010047400.1:0-12849 GCA_004027875.1 Aplodontia rufa | reverse complement strand
TGAAAGCAGCACAAATCCAAACTGTAAACCCACTTTACTAGTCCCTTGCTTCCATCAGCATCAACAAATGCACACTTCTTTCTCATGAGTGTCTGATAACACCTAGGGTAGGGTACTTCATGAAGCAATGCCTACGAAATAGTGGCTAATGGACCAAATTCTAACTCCTGCCAAGTCTTAACATTCCAGTTTGGACTGTATGGCTTATTAAGGCCAATTAACTTTAACAAAATTTAGTTATCCGCACTCTAATATAAATTAGAAATAATAATGTGTATTTTGTTGAAAATAATGATGATCATGCCTATGAAGCTGGTAAAGTAGGATACAACTAGGTATGGATGGAAAGATGGTACCATGGAGTGCTTCAGCCATTGCTGTTGGACGTAAAATACCAGATTGGAGAGCAGTGTGGAAATATCTCATAAAGTTTCAAATGCACATATTCTATTAGTTAGCAATGCTATTCCTAAGCAAACCCTAAAGAAATGTGAGTTCAGGGAGACACCCACAATGTCTGTAGAAGCATTATTGCAACGACAAAAATGAGAAGGAACCTAAATGTTCATCAAAAATTGAGTGGGTAAATAGGTAGAATATCCATCAATAGGAATATGCTAGGGCATAGAGAAACATGAACTACAGTCACATGTACCAATGTGGATGAATCCAAAGCACTGAGTGAAAAAAATTCAGGATACCTATTCTGAACAGCCTTTATATGAAATGGAATAAAATACAAAATGATCCTATATGCTGTATAGTAATAGATGTAAAAATGGAGAATAATGAACATCAAATTTAAAACAATGGTTACTTCTAAGGTTAAAAAAAGGCATGGGTTGGGTCATTATATGAAGGGATACTACTATTTTTTCTTTATTAAATTAGGTAGTGACTACAAACATGTTCATTAATTAAATTCTTAAACTATTTCATTTTAGCATGAGGGGGGAAAAGCAAACGCTGAGAATTTTCTTTACAAGGCCCTGTGCCATGAGTAGCAGGTGACAGTTTGTGGAGAAAAGGGAAATGGATAAGGAGACTTTCTACTACACTGTGAAGAAGATAGGGGTTGATTTTGGACATATCATTTCATCCATCTGGGTATCAGTTTCCCTGTCTGAGCAAGGGGGATTGAAATGTCCTTCCTGCTCACAGGGTAGTTGTGAAGTTTAAGTGGATAACAATTCTTCAGGTGTATCTGAGAGTTATTGGTTACCCATGTTACGAAGCACCCTGGAGGTAATGGAGAAGAAAGATTGGGGAAGTGAGTGTAATGAATGGGAGTCCTTTGAAGGAGTTGTTCCTATGGAACAAGGAGGCCTCCAAAATGTCATGCTGCTGTTTTAAAAGTTCAGAACAGCTGCCCGTGTCAAGCACCATATTCTGTGTTGTTCCAGAGGGTAGAAACCGAGGGACAATTCATTGGTATCTAGAGAACTTCCTAACAAATGAATCTGTCAATCCCTAGATCAGGGGACTCCAGGACAACTCTACCTGCCAGGCATTCTTAGAAATATTCCTGTAGAACAAGGAAAGGAAGAGGAGAAAGTTATAGTTTCCTTCCAACTTGGAGTCCTTATTCAGTGGTCCTAGAACTTTCTGAAATGCTCTTTGTGCTCTCTCAATTACAGAAAGCCCAAAATAACCAAGCCACTCAAATGACGTCAAGAACTGATAGGAACTAACAGATGGCTGCGATGGCATTTCAAAGTGTTGTGTTTTTGCTATGTTCAGAAGGGGAGAAAAGAAAAATCCTGAGTAGAAATCACAAATATTAGCTTTACTTAACCAATTATTTTTACAATGAAGCTATTATTTGGCCATCTGGATGAAATTATACTGCAAGGAATGGCAAGGCACCTGAGAGGAAGGGAGGGAGGGAGGCAGAATCAACAGCTCTAAGGAAAATGGCCTCCCAGATTCCAGTGCACAAGAATCCTCCCTCCCCGGAAACTGGGAGAGAAGGAAAACACGTGACTGAAGAGCTAGTCCCCATAGAGACCAAAAGAGCGGCAGCAGCACAGTGTGAATGGCACCACAGTTCAAGCAAGCTCTTTCAAACGCACTTCCTCTGCTTACTGTTTCTCCCCAATTTTGCCATTTTAGAATCAGTATGATGTAGGAGTGATAGCTCTATGGAGTTAGAGTGCTTGGGTTCAGATCACAGGTCTGCTACATGATAGACTGTGACCTTGGATAATTTACTTAGGTTAAGTCTTGATTTCTTCATCTGCAAAATGGGGACTTTAGGTGAACACACACACACACACACACACACACACACACTGTAGCCTATTGTAAGCACCCAGCACATGTTAGTTCCTAAGGTATCATGGCCGACTTCCTCCAACTTTCTTTAGTATTATAAGTTTTTAGCAACAGTTCTTAACACAAGTCACCAAATTATGCCCGTATCATGAGGGTAGCTTTTAATAGGAAGAAAAATACAAGGAAGGGACCTTAAAGAAGGGACACCCTGAGAGAGGGATGCTGGATGGAGTTCTTCTTCCTTCAGCATCTTGATAACAGGGATAGAACTTGGAAGAAGGGGCATGATGTCCATCCCACGGTCATGCCATTTGCCTCTGAACTCTGTGGGTCTCTGCCAGTGATTAGTTGTCCCTGGATAGGTTTTCTAGATGAAGATTTGGAAGCTCTCAAGAGAACGGAATAAGAATTCTTTTCTGTTGGAGCCAAGGAAAGAGTGGAGCTCTGATCTCCCATGCTGCGGACCATGAGCCACCAGCACTCCTGAGCTGACCTGGTTATTTTTATCCTACTTCTATTAGTCTTCTGATGGTGGAGGAAAGAGAAAAATGAGAAGAGATGGCTCACGTGGACTGTAGAAAGGACACTCAGTTTCTCACGGGGAAGAAATCATCCTTTGAACAAAATCTTAGCTGCCATCTGATCCAGACCCTTATTTGCCAAATGAAGAAACTGTTTCCCAGGATAGTTCAGTGGCTTTCCTCTTGATGACTTAGTGGCTGAGCTACAATGAAATCCTGGATTTATTCCTAGGACTCTTTCCACTGAAGCTAGGGTTGAAAAACTATGGTTGTTGGCCAGGTCATGAGTCAAGACTGGTTTTATCATTTTAAATGGTTGAAAGCAAAATTAAATGAAGAACTGCATTTTTAATACATAAAAATTATATGAATTTCACATTTCAGTGTTCATAAATAAAATTTTGTTGGAATACACTCAACCTCATTCATTCATATATTGTCTATGGCTGCTCTCATGCCACAAGGGCAGTGTCATTTAGCTGTGACAGAGATTGATGGCCTGCACAACCTAAAGAAGATATTATTTGAACACTTATAGGAAATGTTTGCAAATACCTGCACTAAAGCATATTATTCCTATGCATGAGGAAATGGATTAAAGTTGAAAAGAGGAAATGAGATATCTTTAAGGTGCATAATTTTAAAAGTTCTTTCCTATGCTTTGAACTTGCTTGCTCACAAAATCTATGCTGTTCCTCTTGCATATTCAGAGGTAGTCACTTCCCTCTCACTCCAGTGGGAGAGCTAACAATGAGAGTGTTGTGTTTTGGGCCAATCGCTCCTAACTGGCTTCTCTACTGGCAGGGGAAGACCGAAGGGAAAATGTAACTGTTCTATTGGTCAATGAGAACCAAGGAGCCATGATGCTCCATTCCCTCCCTCTGGAAGGAGCCTGATCAAATGTTATTGGACATTAAATATGCATTACTGCAAGCATTAATTGAGGATTTAATATGCTCCCTAATTAAAATTTGGTGGAGGGAAGTTCATCATATTTGGAAACACAGTATTAAAAATCCTCAGAAACTTAATAAAATTATACATCAGAATATCTTCTCTGAAATTAATGAGCCAAAATATTATAGCCAAGCAGGAGTCAGCAGTGTCTGAAATTCTGAAGGTCATTTGGAGTCATAAAAATGCAGTTTTCAGTTTTATGGTTTCCGAACAATAATAAGGCTGAGGAAAAATCTGGCAGGAAGAAAAAATCATCCTTGCTACACATAGCAATTAATATTATAAGAAGCCATAAGCTGGTGACTTAGGCTGCTAGCAGGTCCAATCGATAACTCTGTGTTTGCAGTAGTGGGTGGAAGTGTAGAGCATCATCAGGTGGCACTGAAACAAAGCATCATGAATTAGAGGGAGAAGTCGGTGATGGGAGGAAGGAAGAACAGGAGAAATGTTAGAAAAGCAATGATGGGGTATCCTAATAGTGAAACCCATAAGAAAGGAACAAGAGCCTTAGGAAACAGTGTATCTTGTCACTGAAAATATTTAAGGGAGAGATTCTGTCTAGAATCCTGGAGTGGAGATTCCCACCGTGGATGGATTTTGACCTATATAACACCCAAGTACACTTGGGGATTAAGATTGTGAAAACCTATGACCTTTGATGGGTCCATTCAACTAGAAAGCAATAATAATATAAGTAGATGGTTGATCCATGTCTAAAAAGAGGATGGGGACCTCAGACTCCTTCCTTAATACACATTTTCATTTAAGACCATATCTTGTCTTCCAAACAACCCTGCTCTCTGCCATACCTTTCATGGAGACTTTACTGTTTTTCCTGAAATGTTTTGTCCTCCCTCACCCCATCCCATTAGCTCTTTATATATGGGTTAGCTACTTTTCCAATCCAGGACACAGGTCAGTGTGGAAGTACTTACTTTGCATTTGACCACAAACATTGTGGAATGAATCCCAGGGGTGATTCTGCCTTCCAAATGGTTTCTTACAAGGAAGTGAAAGACTTCTACCATGAAAATTACAAAATGCTGATTAAAGAAATTGAAAACCACACAAAAAAGAAAATCCTTCCTGTGTTTACTGGAAGAATTAATATTGTTAAAACATCTATCTTACCTAAAGGGATTTGCAGATTCAATGAAATCTCCATCAAAATACCAATGACATCCTTCACAGAACTAAAGATAAATGATTCTAAAATTCTATGAAAGCACAAAGGAACCAAATAGTCAAAGCAATCTGAATAAAGAAGAACAAAGGTGGAGGTTTCACATTACTTTATTTCAAGGCATACTGTAGAGCTACAGTAATGAAACCAGCATGGTACTACCATAAAATCAGGTATTTGGATCAATAGGACAGAACACAGAGATCTTGGAAATAAAGCCATACATCTACAGCCAACTGACTCTTGACAAAGGTGCCACAACCATACATTGGAGAGAAGACATTCTTTAATGCGTGGTGCTGGGGAAAGTAGGTAATCATACACAGGAGACAGAACTGTGACCCCCTACTCTCACTCTGTATGAAAATAAAATGGATAAAAGACTTGAGACCTACAACTTAAGTAAGACCTGAAACTATGAAACTACTAGGAAAATAAACACAAGGGAACCACTTTAGGGTTTTAGTATGGACAATGATTTTTTTTTTAATCTCAAAAGAACGAGAAACAAAATCAAAGATAGATGAATGGAATTTCATCAAATTATAAAGCTTCTGTATATTGAAACAGGGAAACAGAGTAGTGGCAACATGTAGAATAATAGAAAATATTTGACAATTGTTTATTTGACAAAAGATTAATATCCAAAAAAATATAAGGAACTCAAAAAACTTAAGGACAAAAAAAGCAAATAATCCAATGATCTAAATACAATTCTCAAAAGAGGAAATGCAACTGGCCGACAATCATATGAAAAAGTGCTCGGTATCATTACCTAGGGGGAGAATGCAAGTGAAATTAAAATAGGATATTATCTCACCCCTAGTATAGTATACTACAAATGCCACCCAAATGCCATCCAAAACAGTGGTAGAGAGAGCTGATCCACTAGATACACAAATCTTGACACAGAAGCACAACTTAGACTTGGTGTCCTCAGCTATGAAATGAAGATACGGTAGTCCCTAAGTCACCAGTTCTATTGAAAAATGCAAGGAGATGGTTCACACACAGCACCCCAGAAGCTGAAAACCCACAGAAGGAGCTTAATCCTGACAAAAGGACCACAGTGGTGAGGAACAACGTGAAGTCCAACAGAACAGTCTAGAGGTTCTTTCCTTTCCTGTCCTAACCCCTTCTGAAATATGCTTAGCTCAAGCTTTGCCTTGACCTTAAAGGGATAGTATTTAGGGATGTCTGAAAGGCTCCTTTTTCTGCTGCCCAAAATGCATAAGGTGAAACCACAGAACTAGTTACCAAATAACCAAAAATAATTCAAAACCTGGAAGCCATCCTCCTGCAAGCATTAGCTTCCGAGTTGGGGGTGCTTGTTAAATCTTAGAAGACAGGCCAATACTCAGCAAGAAGATAAAAGACATGAAGGTGATCCCATGAAAGTGACAACAGGTAACCTGGTGTGCAAAAACTGCTGCCTAATGTCCGATCTTTACAGAACTTTAAAAAACTTGCTACTGTTCAAAATGTTGGCCCCCTTTAAAGAGAAAGGGGTTCTCATTCCCAATGTCAGCTTGGCCTCAGTGGTTACAATGATCACAGGCACCTTCTGGTTTCAGTACTAGGAGCTGAGCTACCCACCCATGACCATCACCTGTTCAGGACCCAGACTGAATACCGTATCTCTCTTATCAAATTCTTTTTTTCTCAATTATTTTTCTTATCAGTGCATTATAGTTTTACCTAATGATGGGATTAGTTGTCACATATTCCTAGATGCACACAAAGCAGCAATACAACTTATTCCATATCCCCCCCAACCCCTCTACCTCCCTTCTCCCATCCCTTGATCCCTTGCCTTTCTTCTAGATCCTATATTGTTCCTAAAAACCCCAAATACAGTGATATAATTCTTACACTTATGAGGAATGTTTTTATATGTATGGCTATAGTATATACAGTGACATTTATAACTGCTTGGAATGCACCTTGCTTTATCTCAGTTCCAATTTTTATCAAATTCTTAATGTGTGGAAGAATCTGATTGGCAAAACAAGACTACCTTTTAGCCAGAAGGTTTGTGACGGACTTTATCAGTTATTCCGTGTTTTGTTTGTTTGGTTGGATTTGTTTTTTTACAGCTATACAGTGGCTTCTCAACCAATTGGCCAAGAAAGTCAGCTCCAGATTGTGTCTTTGAAAACATAAAAGCTTTCAAGAATAGTTCCACGATGGAGAATGAGAAGGAACTCCCATTCCTCCATTGAAATGGGTCAGAAAAACCCCCTTTCTTCTCACCCAGAGAACCACACAGAAGTTGAAACTGGGAGACATTTAAATTGAGAATTTTTATTTAACTTTGTTTTTGTAATTAAAATGGTGTCAATATACAATCAGACATTAGTCACATTCTGATGTATGCTAACCTCAGCGGAAATCCGGTAGAAAGATGGTTCTTGTTCAGGTTTGCTAACCTCAACAAGAAGAAAAACAGATCAGCTTTAAGGGGCATGTGAGGTGGCCTAGAAGGAGGACTAAAAGGGCCCCAGGAGAAAGAGACAATATTTTGAAATGCCCTGATCAGGACACAGGAAAGAGACCCAAACGCTGTGCTTTTCCTTGATATTTCCCTTGGCTGGGTGTAGCTCAGGCTGCAGTCGATATTTGCATGCTACCTGGTTATATTTGCAACAAGGGAAAAACAAAACAAACAAACCACTTTAAATAAATGGGTATTTCATTAGCCTTTCCTCTAAGTAACAGCAATAAGCATAGCCCTGGATGACCTCCTTTTCCAACGTTGCTCTACCAATTACCCAGATGTCTCCTCAGACAAATTGTTCCAGAACACATTTTCCTAAATCTGAAATTATCTCTCTTGCTACTTTACAAGGACTGATGTTAGGAATAAAAGAAATGATGCTTATGTCAGGTTAAAAGTAATAAATATTCAGAAGATATTATATTATGATTACAGGTTTTTCATGGCTCAAACTCTGGCTCAAGCAAATTTGTCTTTGAAGGATTTTTCCACTTACTTTTCAAATGGAGACACAGGCATGTGTTTAAAAATGCTTCTTTGTCTTTAAAGTGAACTTATTCTGACCTTTTGAGTGAGTGGCTTGTCACATTTTATCTGTCTCCTAAATGGGATTGTAAAGTCTGTCCTTCAGGGTGATGCCCGTAGTGGGCAGCCAGGCCGTTTGGTCAGTCCCGTGGGCTGAGTGCCTGCTATCACAGAAATGTTGAGCTTGAACCCTGCATAAAGCTGGTCCAGATGGATTGACTTGTCCGGCAGGGAACAGTGTCTCTGGCCTTTCAGGGACTGACACTGACACTTGCTTAACAATTTAAAGTTTACAACATGTGCCTTCACGCACATCATCCCCTGAGATCCTCCAAACAACCGTATATGTCAACAGACCTACATTGTTACTCTTGTTTTAAAGATGAAGTGGACTGAGATTCAGAAAGCTTAAGTGACTTGTACTAAATACACAGCTAGCAGGTAAGGAAGCAGGATTAGAACTAGGCCTTCCTGGGTCCATGTGGGCTCCACCACTGCAGGTAACTCCATCACAGCATGAGGCTGATGTGCACCCTGCTCACAACAAAATTGTCACCTAAATTTGTCCATAGAGGGTATGATATTCAAATGCCAACCTGTGTAAGAATCCTGCTAAAGATTGCTAATCAAATCTGGCCTGATGTGATGTCAGCTCTTTCCTTCATTCCAATTGCAAAATTAAGCTGTAATTAATACATAAAAGATGATGATTACACTGAATTAGATAACATATTGAGGAAATCATAGTTTTAGATTGTCTTCTGACAGCTGCTGTACCTTTAAGAACTATAGCCATCTAACAAGGCATTATTGGGTTGAAGGGCTATCTAAATGTCACTCATGATCTCTTGTATTGATTGTTTATCCTCAATATCCTTCTTCTTTCATTCTCCTATGAAATAGGTTCCTATTCATCTTTCCGCACTCCTTTCTTCTTCTAGCACTGTATCTTTATTGTTTTCTTCCATAGGGGAGCATGTAACTTTAAATCAAAATAAGAGGCAGAATAATAGAGGGTCTCACATCTGGCTTCTTAACTCAGTATCAAAATATCTTACAAGGGCTCAAAAAGAAGCTATCAAGGGGCATAAAGAAAACAATAAACATGAAAAGAACAATAGGATATTTGAAAAAGAGAAAAATTTCTCAGCCAGCAGAGACTGACACTTTTATGATGACTACCCAGGGAAAAATACTCTAAGAAAAGAAGTTGTCTTATAGTTTGCCCTACACCAAGGAAGCGGAGAGCATCCTTCCCTCCTTTGCTTCCCTTGAAAACAGAACTTTGGGGACAGTCTACTTCTATCTAGAGAGCGGGCTCCCAAGCAGAGGAATACAGTCACTTGTAACTGATTAACTCAACCGAAAATTCCAGAGAGAAGGTTACCTTCTGATCCAGCATGCTGTTTGGATCACCTAGCAGGCTGACAGGACCAAGACACTAGCTTAGCTAATCCTTAAATATCTAATTAACTCCTGGGTGGCAGAGGTTGTAACCAGGTTAACTTCACACCTGGCTTCTGTACTTAGTGCTACCAAACACTCCTGTCAATTTGACATCCAATTAGAACTCAACTTACCTTACTACATAACAACAAAATTGCAGGATACTTGCAAGAGTACTATCTTCTTTCCTACATTTGTAGCTGTCCCGCCCCACGCCAGTACCTAACACAGGACTGAACTTTGAGGTCCTTTATTCCACGGTGCTTCCCTTTAGAGGCAGGACTGCTATCCTATTTACCTTTATTTCCCCAGAGCCCTGTGCAAATCCTTGCAAATCATGGGTACTTAACAAATATTTGCTGAATTACATGTCTGGTGCTCAATGAAGCCTTGTTTAACTCAAATAGTAGGTAAGACTTTAAAAATTGATTCCACACCTGCCTTGCAAAGACAGCTAAGAAATTAGTAAAAAAAAATATAATTCACATTCTTTGGGGGCTTTCTACCTGCTAGATCCCCCAAACCTCCATGTTTTAGTCAACTTTTTTGCCACTGTGACCAAAAGAGTGGACAAGAATAATTTCAGAGGTGCAAGTTTATTTGGTGCTCAGTTTCAGAGGTCTCAGTCTAAAGACAGCTGACTCCATTCCTCTGGGCTCAAGGTGAGGCAGGACATCACAGCGGAAGAACATGGGGGAGGAAAGCAGCTCAAGACATGGCATCAGGAAGCAGAGAGCTCCACTCACCAGGGACAAAACATAAGCCCCAAGGTCACACCGCCAATGACCCACCTTCTACATGCCTACAGCTACCACCCACTTAATCCCTAGCAGCGGATTAATACACTGATTAGGTTTAGGTTCTCCTAACCTAATCGTCTCACCTCTTGAACTTTCCTGCATTGTCTTAAACATGAAATTTTGGGGGACACTTCACATCTAAACCATAACACCCGAATGTTTTCTCTTCACTGCTTATTTATGCTCACATCAGCTCTTTTGAGGCCAGTTATTTGTTTTTATTCCCATTCTGCAGATGGGTAACTCAGAGATGAACTCAGTAACCCATAGTCTTATAAGTAAAATCAGGATCTAACCAAGTGTTTCTAGGATAGACGACACCAAAGAGGAAAAGTTTAAAGTTGGTCCTTCACCCACTTCTGCGGTCCTTCAGATAGTTCCCACAGCCAACGTGATTGACAGAGCAGAAATCAGTTATCAAGTTGAAAAGGCAGCCAGTGGGTAGATAAAGCCTGCAAAAAAAAGGCAGAACATGACACGCCTCACCGGGAGGACTGATGGAAAGGATTGGGATTGCTTCCAAGAAATGTGCTGATTCTTATCCAGCAATGACTGTGCCCTGACCTTTTCTAAGGAAACACATCTAGGAAAATGTTTGTAATGGATGTTTCCCTCTCTCTCTCTCTCTCTCTCTCTCTCTCTGATTAAACCCAGGATATACAACCACCCAGCTACATTTCCAGCCTTTTCTTCATATTTTGTTTTGAGACAGGGTCTGGTTAAGTTGCCCAGGCTGGGTTCAAACTTGTGATCTTCCTGCCTCAGCCACTTGAGTAGCTGGGAGTCCAGGTGTGGTTCCTCTTTTTCAGATCTAGGAAGCTGTGGGAGGGGAAAAGGAGCAACAGTTTCTTGCCAATGATATGAGCAGATGGTGATCTATAACAACCCAAAAAGATGCCCAGGATGGTCACAGCCACTACTGAGTCTGCAGGTGGAAGAGCAGAGGAACTCAGAGGGTTGTGAGCAGCTGTGATTCCCACAGGTATTCCCCCAATTCTTCTAATATATATATATATATATATATATATATATATATATATATATATATACACACACATATATCATATCTATTTATATTTCTATATTATACTTACATAGAAATATATAACTGATGTTTAAAATGAATGGACAATGTGAAACTAGTGGAAGAACGACCCATTATTGTATATATAGCACAATCTTCCATTGGTCCAAAAGAGAATGGGAAGGACTTGTGCCTCTGTCAGCACAGGCTGGCCTTGGGACACAGCTCCATCACTTGCCATGCTGCTATGTAGGAGAGGACTTTCTCACCAGTCACTTCCCTTGGACTGTGGGCTCACATCACTACCTGTGCACTCAAGGTAATCAACATATGCTTGACAAACAAGTAATGGAATAAAATGGTAAACATGATGGTTTATTAAATATTCACTTTAACTAAAGAATGTTTTATGCTTTTAAAAAGCAGAAAGCAAATAAGCATATTTTAGATGTTTTTAAAAGACTTGACATGAGTTCCCCAAGCTCACCTTTTTCATAGATGCTGAAATAGGTGGAGTCAAAAGTGGAGAGTGGGTTGGAGAGAGATCCATAATGAACTGAGCTTGGGGATTTGAACAAATTCAAGTCTAATCTTTAAAGAAGGATTCCAGGTTTGTAAGGTGCTGACAAGCATTGTGTGTCTTCACAAAGGCATTATATTGTGTAGTCAAAGATATTTGATGATGGGAATCATTTTCAGATTGTATCTATTAACATTTGCAAGACTCTTCTGCAGACAACAGTTGAGCTTAGCAGGCATTTAAGAATTTTATATGATCAGTGCATGGCATGCTGCTTGTAAGATTTTTTGCATACATTCCTTACAGAAACTTCCACAATATCTATAAAACATAGTTCTAAAAGATAATTGAGGGGATGCCAAACAAATAACAGCTGTTCCTGCCCTTTAAAGTCTTATAAGTAAACAGAAACAGGAGCAGGTATGCTGATATTAATAGTAACAATAGTAATTCACAGCTTGGATTGACATAGTGCACATAAAATGGAAGGCATTTTCCTTAGAAAGAAACTATTTAGATGTTAAGGGAAGACATAACTTAGAAGTTACTTTCTTAAGTAAAATTCTAAAGCCTATTTGATGACTGGGTTTATACACAGCCCTTTGTAACCACAGATTCTGTGTTCATGGATTCAAGCAATTGCAGAACAAAAATATTTGGAAAAATGCATCTATACTGATCATGGACAACTTCTTTCTTGTAAAATTTCCTAGACAATATAATAGTCATTTATGTAGCATTTGCACAGTGTTAGGTAACCTAGAAACCATTTAAAGTATAGAGGAGGATGAGCATCCTTGACTTTTGGTATATACAGTGAGAAATTGTTCAGAGCTGAATTGAGATAGTGTGGAGGAAGCCCAGTCATATTTTTTTTTTAAACTGTAGCAATCAATGTGTATTAACTTTGATAACCAGGGGTAATGCTAACACATAGATAAGCTACTATGGGTTTCATCTAATGCAGTTTCCCCCAGAAGAACTCATGTGTTAAATGGGTATCTAGTGTAGGAATAACATCGGCTTCTGGAATGGTTCCCCCATCTTCCCCATCACCAGACTCCTATGAGTTCTTCATATACCCTCCCCCCTCCCCATCCCC
>PVKS010047399.1:0-12853 GCA_004027875.1 Aplodontia rufa | reverse complement strand
AAACTAGGAGTACTAGGTTTTAACTCTAATGCTTGTAATTTCATAGTTATTTTACCCTTTTTATTTAATTTGGGGTTAGTATTAGTACTGGAAGTTAACCTGTTATCGTGTTTGTCCTGTACGTGACCGTTTATCATCTCTAACTCAGGTTATTATTACAAAAGCTGTACTTCTGTAAAGCTCGCAGACAACACTGGAAAATACAGAATGGTGTTAACAAAGAGCAAAAACGTATTTAGTCTGTATAATAAGCATGAGTTGGGGAAATAATTTCCCTAATCCCCAACCTTTAGTTATATTATGTCCCTCATTTATTTTTAAGATTATAGTTCTATAACAAGAACTTATAACAAGAGCTGGACTCTAAGTTTAATTTAGTCTACTTCTGTATCATCCTCACATGGAGTAAGTGGGAGACGCGAGTCTTATCTCACGCAAGGATAACTTTAAAAAAAAAAAAAAGAGGGACGGTGAGAGAGACAGAAAGGGAGAAACAACTTTTTAGTTTTTCACGTGGCCTTAGTTGCTCCAACACTCAGTTGTGTACGTGGTGCTGGGGTTTGAACCCAGGTCCTCATGCTTGCCAGGCAAGTGCCGAAACCGCTGAGCCACCGCTCCAGCCCCAAAGGATAACTTTTAACCAACTCTTAGGTAAAGCAATTTCCTCTGGAGCTGATCCTTGTCTCTTTAAAATATCATTTTATTGGTTAACACAATATAACATTACATCTGAAATTGAATCAACCAGAAAGACTAAGAGCTCTTCAACAAATTAGACTCTCCCTTATTACCTTTTAAAAACTCATTTAGACATCCATTTTAGTGTAAAGAACAACACGAAATTTTATATATAACTTGTTGATAATAGGTTACCTTCATCCGGTCGCAGAATATCAAATACCATAAACACAAACAAAATTGGTTATTCTTATATAAATTTGAAAGAAACTATACTTTGGAAATTTGATAAAATGTTTTCCTAAGCTTTGCATTTTAAAAGGCTTGTATAGGGCTGGAGCAGTGCCTCAGTGGTTGGAATGCTTGCCTGGCATGCACGAGGATTCGGGTTCAAACCCCAGCACCACATACACAACTAACTCTTGGAGAAACAAAGGCCAGATGAAAAAATAACATTCATTCTCTCTTACTTTCTACGTTAGGCAAAATTAATATAAATAAAATGGACATTCTGCCAAAAGTACTATACAGATTCAATGCAATGCCCATCAAGATACCAATATCATTCTTTACAGTTATAGAAAAAACAATTCTCAAATTCATTTGGAACAACAAGAAACCCAGAATAGCCAAAACATTACTAAACAAGATGGAATAGGTGGTTTTGCAATATCTTATCTACAATTATACTATAGAGCTATTGTATTAAAAACAACATGGTACTGGAATCAAAATAGGAATGAAGATCAATGGAATAGAACAGAGACAAAGCCCCAAATCTTTAAACATCTGATCTTTGACAAAGGGGGACAAAATATAACATGGAGAAAAGACAGTCTATTCACCAAATGGTGCTGGACAAACTGGACAGGCATTTGCAGAAGTGGAAATTAGATCCTTATCTCTCACCTTGCACAAAAATCAAATCAAAAATGGATCAAGGAACTAGGAATTAAATCAGCTACCATACAACTGCTAGAAGAAAAGTTAGGGGGCTGGAGCGGTGGCTCAGCAGTCTCGGCGCTTGCCTGGCAAACACGAGGACCCGGGTTCAATCAAACCCCAGCACCACGTACACAACTGAGTGTTGGAGCAACTAAAGCCATGTGAAAAGCTAAATAAAGTTGTTTCTCTCTGAAAAGTTATTTTATATTATAGAAAAATAGTTGACACTCTAAATATATGTGGCTAGATATATGTGTATATCTGAGAACTATGTTTGTGTGAGCCTGGTTGTCTAAGTGTGATGTAAAAGTTTGTAAAATCAAAGTTTACGCAGGTTTACCAGCAAGATAACCAAGAAGTGCTCTTTTATACATTATGTTAGAAATAAAATTGTTAGAAATACCGAGATGCTGTAAGAAAATCAAATAAGTGCCTGAAAGTGGGCGAGGAAGGCAGAAGGGTGGGCTCACAGAGCGGATCTGATCTGATGAGCAAGCACTCTTGGGCGGGCAGTGCGCCTGCTTACATCTCCAACCTGACGCAATCCTGCCCTTCACTCTGATTGGAGGAGCTCAGGGGTACAATCCACACAACGGGCTAACATGATAGTGGGGCAGGTTAAGAGCTATGGGTCAATGGTGATGCTGGGTTTTTGAGATGAGGCCAGATTCTCTGCTCCCGCTGGCAAATGGAGTCTGGGCCACTACAGATCCCAGCAGCCACAATAGAGCGCTTCTAGTGTTTGCAGCTATTCCCACCTAAAATTGGGAATTTGGGCTGGCTGCAGGTTTCTGAGGTCAAAATAGTGTTAGGTAGCAGCTCTTCAGCTCAAACCTGGGTGTTGCAGCTCTTGGTGTGGTGGAAATTCACCCTGGGAATTCAGTGCCAATCTTCTGGGTTCTTGTCTCACGAATTTGAAGAATAAAATCCATGGACAACCATGGATGGAAGAGTAAAAAGGAGTAGGATTTATTTAAGGAAGGAGAGCAGAGACTCCGAAAGGCAGAGGGGCACCTGGAAGCAGGACACCATCTAATGGAGGTCAGGCCAGGGGTTGTATTGATTTGGAGTATGGGCATCATTAACATCCATGCAAAGCAGACATTGAGAAATGCATCCACATCATAGGTTGACGGTTATGTGTGACAGGTGGCAAATTCTTTCTAGTTCCCATCTGTGCCCACCCCCATCCCCGAGTTCTCCCACCTCTAGGATAAAGGAGTTGCTCCCACAGGTGAGCCTCATGGTCATTTGCATATGGAGGCCCTGAGCTTGCCCTGTCAATCACTGTCTACCTGCCAGCTCTCAGATGGGGCCCTTTGTCCTGGCTACCTAGCCATTTCACTATCTGTTAATCTGTCTCAGTGGGCTATCTGGATATAAAAATGGCTTTATCTCTGACCACATGTTCCAAAGATGTATTCCTTTTACTTGTGAAACTTAAGACTGAATACGACATTCTGAAAATGGACCATCAGACTTCCTGTTTCTCACACATGGTGATGTGGGGTTTTTGAGACAAGGCCGAATGAAGAGGGGCTGGATACAGAATTTTGTGGCCAAAGTAGCCTATTTTCAGTATTTGCAGCTCTTCCCAGTTAAAACTGAGAATCTGGTCTGGTTGCAGGTCCTGCAGCCCCAAAAGTGTTAACAGCTCCCCAGTTAAGAGCTGGGATTTCCCATGGCATGTTGCAGCTCTTGGTGTGGAAACACCCCGGGAATTCGGTGCTGATCTTGTGGGTCCTCCTGTTGCGAATCTGAAGAATAAAATCCATGGGCAACCACGGAAGGGGGAGTAAAAAGGAGGAGGATTGGGGGCTGGAGCAGTGGCTCAGCGGTTACGGTGCTTGCCTGGCATGCGCAGGTACACGGGTTCAAACCCCAGCACCCACGTACACAACTAAGTGTCAGAGCAGCAAAAGCCATGTGAAAAACTCAATAAAGATTGATTCTGTCCTTCACTGTCCTTCTCTTAAAAAAAAAAAAAAAAATGTAGGATTTAGGAAGAAGAGCAGAGTCTCTCCAAGGCGGAGGGGCACCTGGAAGCAGGACACCGTCTAATGGAGGTTAGGCCAGGGGCTATATTGGTTTGGGTGTGAGCCTGGATTTGGATTCCTATAAAGCAGGCCTTGAAAAAGCACCAACATCATTGGTTAAACTCGATGTAAAACAGGCATTGAAACTAAGCACCAAAGGCATTGGTTAAAACCTATGCAAACTCTTCCCTAGTTCCCATCTGTGTCCATCCCCACTTCTCAGTTTTTCCCACTCTGGGACAAAGGAGCTGCTCCCACAGGTGAGCTTCATGGTCATTTGCATGTGAAGGCCCTGAGCATGCCTGTGAATGGCTCTCCTCTGGCCAGCTTGTAGGTGTGCCTGAATGGGGCCCAGGGTCCTGACCACCGAGCCATTTCACTTTCTTCCCTAAACTGTCTGTGTTAACTCACATAGAAGGACCACACTGTCATTTGAAGATCTGGCTCATATGTTTGCTTTGACTACGTCTATTTCTGATCATGAACTGTTTCCTGGATGTAGAAGAGATTTAAAGCTATCCTTTGATTTTTTCGTTAAACTCTGCAAACCTGTAATTTTCTTTGGATTCTGAATTTTCCTGTGAAAGTTAAAGCTAGTTAATATAAGGACATCAGTGTAACTGTGACGCTGTTACTGGCTTCACTGTATGTTAGATGCATTCATGATCTTCTGGCATACAACACTTTTAAAAAGTAAAGCTTCAGAGAGCTCTTTACCAAGCTGGCGTTCTCCAAAGTTGTCTATAGTGGTCTCTTTTAGATTTGTATAAAAATAACTAAATCCCCAATTAAATTTGTTATGTCATTTAATGTTCTGCAACTGGATAAAGATAACCTTTTATATATAGAATTTTGTGTTACTTTTTATACTGGAATGGAAATTCAAGTGTATTTTTGAAAGATAAGAAAAACCTGATTTGTCAAAAGGTTGACAATGTGAGACATGGAAGCATTTTGCCACTTTTTCCACGAAAAGAAAGTTAGAAGCTTTCTTAGATTTTGTTTGATTCATGTTTCAGAAGCAATGTTGGATTGTTTTAGATGTAATATTGTATTATTTGTCAAGAACCTTATCTTACCCGAGATAAGGCTCTGCCTCTCATCTTGCTCCATGTTAGGATGGCTCCAAATTAAGCTAGACTTAAGATTTTTTTTTTTTTTTTTTTAAGAGAGGGACGGTGAGAGAAACAATTTTTATTTAGTTTTTCACGTGCCTTTCTTTTGTTGCTCCAAGACTTTGTTGGGTACATGGTGCTGGGGTTCGGACTTGGGTACTCGCACATGCCAGGCAAGCCCCGAAACTGCAGAGCCACCGCTCCAGCCCGACTTAAGATCATTTAAAGTTATGTTCTATGGATAGATTTTTATTGAAAAGATTACTGTGATCTCAAAATTAATTAGGGAGATAATACACAACTAGGTGAAGGTTTGGGGTTACAAAAAAAGTCATTTCTTGGTTCATAGCTTTTATACAAATTGAGTATTTTTTCCCCTTGCTATCTTCTGTTTTCCTTGTGAACTTTGTAGCTGTTGCCTATTTGTGCTTTGCAGAGGCGCTGCTTATAAGAAAACTGAAAGATCGAAACCCACGTGGACACCGGCTAGCCATCGGAGATTTATTGCAGGTGGGCGAGCAGCAGAGAGAGCTTGAGAGGCTGCAAGCACTTTTATAGGGCTGGATGGGGGGTGGTCCACGGGGGTTAGGTGGCCTAGGACAGGGGCAGGTATTGATTGGCCGGTGGGCAAGGAGATGGGTGTGAAGGGACACTATTGGGTGCATGTTCGCGCCCACGGGAAGGTTAGGATCCGGAAGAGAAGGCCCTTAAGTGCCATCTTGAGAGAGGGGGTCCTTGCATCACCCAACAAAAACAACCTGGGCTAAACTGAGATTGTAAGCCACCGCCTGAAGAACAGACGGGACATAAAGCTGACTTTCAGTACTAATACTGACCCTAATTAAATGGACAAGTTAAATGTAAACTTACAGACATGAAATTAAAACCCACTGTTCTCACATTAAGACTGATGAAACTGGCCTTCTGGATGTTCAAAACCAAACTTGGAGACCAAAGTCAAGGATGTAAAAGGACCAAGGAAAAGCAGCCAATATTTTGGCCCTGGTCCTTAGGGTCAGCAGGACCCAGAGAACAGTGGGAACCCTCTGCCTTGCACCTATGAGTCATGTGACCTCCTGATCAGGGGGATCATGAGGATCCTGGAGAACAGGAAGCCAACAAGTGCACATTCCACAAAGAGGAGGATCATAGGAAAGGGAAAAGTCCCTGATGCTTCCACCGCCAGATGGCACGACTGGAAGGCTCAGTGAGCCAAGGGGCTTCTCATGTGTTCCCAAGAGTAATCTCTGCGGAATCTCTGCTGACTCTTAACAGTAGATAGGAAAACTGTCAATTCCAACCAACTTGGTCTGAAACACCTGGCAAGAGAAGACAACCAAATCACAGTCCTACCTGGATATTTAGAGAGACAAAGGCTCTTTCAGTGTAACTTGAGATGTACACTTGTGTCAGCCCCACCAGAAGTAAGTAAAGCTTGGGGCTATAAAGGAAGGGCTCTTGTGTGGGAAGGTCTAATGATAACGATCAGAAATGACTCCAGAGTCACAATTTTGTCCTGAGTCAATTTGAGGCTGATCTCAGACCTACAAATCTTCCTAACCTCCTGCAAAGATAAACTTGATCTGTTTTTAACTAGTATAATGAGTTACCATCTTCATCGTTTCAGAGACTGGCTGAAATACTAATTGCTTTTATGCTAATTGTTTACAAACAGGTAATGCTTTGCTTCTTGTTTGTGATTTTAGCATAATCTCTGCCCTACGTAGCCTAGTCTAGTCACCTGCCAAGTACCACCATGGACCTCTGGATTGCCCGGATGCCGAATACCCTTAACTGCCCATGCCCCATTGACAGAGAGCAAGGACTCCTGGTCACTTTCTCCCTAAGCTCAGGGAGAACAGGATTACCTTTCTTCCCCACCCTAGACAGTTTCTTGTCCTGGAGCACACACCCACCACAGAAACAAAGCAATTCAGACTTTGGGGAGGGCATCAGAAGATCTCAGAAGTGACTATCCATCAAATTAACAATTGAATTATAGCTCTGGCAGAGAACACATGGAATGTAGCCTTTAAGGCCCCTGTTTCCCCAGATGGGCAGAATCACGTTCTCTGTTTCTCCTTTGCTGGCAAAGCAGTAAGCTTCTCCTTTTTCTCAAAACCGTTGTCTTCATTATTGGATTGGCACTGGGGACAAGGACCAAGCTTTTGCAAACAGGTGTCCTGAAGACAGGACTGAGGTGCTTGATTCCACTGGTTTCCTGGAATGGCCTTATTGATGAAAGCTGCTTTCCTGCTCTCACCGTTGCCCACTGCTTTTTCCGGTTTTATTTTTGTTTTCTTTTGAGGGGTGGGAGTGAGTGCCCAGGCCTGAGTTTTTGGGATTCCCCAGAAACTAGGACTCTAGCAACAGCATGGGTCTAGAAACAAGGGTACAGTGACCAGGGTTGGCTTTGAGGAAGATGGGCAATGTCTTCTCAGGCAGGGGACAGTGACTTCTGCTTCTATTGGCAACATCTGAAGTTTCAGGGTTCAAAGTTCTGCTCTTCTTTAGAACCTGCCCAGACATCCCTCTTCCAATTGTCTGGATCTCATTCTTCTCTAATGTTAAATACAAATCACACAGGCTTTTAGATTATGCTGGGCCCAGCAGACCATCCAAAAATCACAATGAAGTCATTCTTGCCAAAGTTCCAAGTCCCCAAGTTGAAACTAGGTTATTATCTGAGCTCTGAGAAATCAGCAATGATAATGGCTAATTTCCCCATACATGCTGACTTCAATTGGTGTGATAATGAAGTTCCCCCTGCCTTGATACTTACACACAAAGGTAACCCAAAAAACCTTGATAACAGGTATTTTTCTATTGTTCTCTCCATATCTACCTAAGGAAAATAACTTAGAAGTAAACGATAAATCCTCTTTCATCTCTGTTCCTGAGCTCTTCAGCCCTTCTCTGTCTATTAAATGAACTTCCCATGATCAGTTCATCGGAACACTTACTCTTTTTTTAATGAAGTGAAGTGTTGCCCAATTCTCGAATTGAAACTAAAACCAACTAAGACCTTTAAGTGTTGTAATTTTGCCTTTAACATTTTTCAGTGCCTTAATATTAATAAGAGACCTGGGAGGCTGGGGATTGATTTGTGACCAAATTACAGTACACACAGGGATAGATTTTGGGTGTGATTTTCAGAAACGTTGCCCCTATTGCTCTAAGAGATGATTTCTTTTTGGGCAATGAAAGAAACTTTTGGATTTCTTTGTGGACTTGGAGCTGGGAATTTGAAGTCTTGAGCTTATCTTTGTCTTTCCTTCCAATTCCTTAGCATACCAGAAGCAACTGCTAATCTCATTACACTATTTCTTCCTGTGTGGCTCTTGGTCATCCAGTGTCTTGCCATCAACAGCCATCTGATCATGGGTATCTGCAGAGGGTCATTGGCGTAACCGTCTCGCCACTTGTGTTAGTCAGTTCTCCATAGTGACAAAATAGCTGAGAAGATCCACTTGTAAGGAGGAAGAGTTAATTTGGGTTCATGGCTTCTCAGACCATAGCTGACTGGTTCTATCACTTTGGACCTGTGGTGGGGCAGAGCATCAGGACATGGGGAGCTCCTCAGTGCGGAGCACAGATGAAGAGCCAAGGTGGGGGGGACGCCCCAGTGACCTGACTTCCTCCCACAGATCTCTCCTGCTGCGGTTCCACCAACATGGGGCCACAGGCTGTGACCCTTTGGGGGACATTGAAGATCCAAATCACAGCACCACTGTATGCCATAGATTACCAGTGTCCCTGTCACCACTGGACATGTAATTTTTAAGCCCTTCAAATCTAATCAGCTCAGATCACTATTTCCAGAAAAATGAGCTCCTTGAATTGATTGAGTGTTTTTATCAGCACATTACAGTGACACAGTGAAATCAATGTTTATAGCAGCTCAATTTACAATAGCTAAATTACAGAAACAACCCAGATGCCCCTCACTGGATGAATGGATCCAAAAACTGTGGGACATATATACCATGGAGTTCTACTCAGCAATTAGAAACAATGATATTGCAGCCTTTGAAGGTAAATGGATGGCTATGGAAGAAATCATGCTGAGTGAAATCAGCCTAACCCAGAGAACCAAGGGTCGAATGTCTCCACTCATCTGTGGAGGCTGGAGCTAGACCCTGGCCATTGAGAAAGGAGGTCTATTATCATGTGTGTCATTACACCTTATCCGGATTTGAAAACAACCTAAGGCATTTGTAGAGATGCATTGGGAAGGAGCTGGGGAGGGATAACGGTGGGTAATGGGGGGGGGGTCTTGGGGGTAAATCTAATTTTCAGAATTATAATTTCATTAGAAGCTTGTTTGTTCAACAAATAAATTTCTGAATAAAAAAAGTGTTTCTAAAGTTGGCCTCACGGTGTGACCATGGTCCACTTTATGCTTTGAATACAGTCCTTGCTGCGCTGCCCCTGTAATTTAGTATTTTCCCCCCAGGGTTGAGGACAGAACTCAGACCTCTGTCACTGAGCTAAATCCCCAAACCCCCTGGGACTTATTTTTTTTTTAATGGGACACAATTCTTTTTTTTTCCTTCCTCCCCCTCCCAATCTCTCCTGCTCCCTAATCTCAGGGAAGCAGGATGACCTTTCTTCCCCATCCTAGGCAGAGTTCTCTGTCCTTGAGCACACACCCATTGCAGGAACCAGCAACTCAGGCTTTGGGGAGGGTAGCAGCAGATCTCACAAATTGCTAATCAACAACTCCTTCGGAGAGTAGTCTTTGAACCTCTTTATAAGTTCCCTGTTCACCCTGATGGCAGAGTTAACAGCCTCTGGCATAGGAGGCCCCTGTGTTTCTCTTCTGCTAGCAAAACAATAAAACTTCTTCTAGCCAAACCCAGAGTCAAGGGTCGAATGTTTTCCCTCCTTTGTGGAGGCTGAGCTAAACCCAGGCTTGGGTGAAAGTTTGTCACACTCATGCATTGGATCCAGCAAAGGCGCAGGGACACAATCATCTAGGGGAACCATAGATCTGGGGGAAGGGAGGGAGGGAGGATAGGGAGGGATTTAGGGAGACAATCAACAGTGTAGCATACTCCCCACCCCAGAATCCAAATAAGACTTGTGCAATCATTTAATTCTAGAAAATTCACAATCTAAGCATTTATATTCCTTGTACGGGTGAAATTTAGAAGAATCAAGAGACTGGAGTTTGGGTGATGTTGGGGTAATTCTGGTTTAAGAATAGATGCATATCATGTTACTTTAATGTGTTTATGATTTACAACAACTCCCTGATGAAAAGTAAAAACTTTTTTCTTAAACCCTGTGTTATGAAGTTCTTTTTATTGGATTGGGACTGGGGACAAGGACTGAGCCTTTGGTAGCAATAGATGTTGATTGGAGGTGGGATTGAAAAGGACAGGCAGTGGAGAGTGGGGAAGGGACAGCAAAGGCTGGCAAGAGGGCAGCGTGAGGACAGCTGTTTCAACATGCTCCCACATGCCATAAAGCAACTCCCGTTTCTCAAAGGGTGCGAATTTCCCCTTCGCAGAAAGCAAATGCGTGATCCGTAAAGGGGGATGTAAAAAATAAAGGAATAACGACACTGGTGGAAATGCAGGTGATGCTTATTGGAGTTGTGGCTCCTGGGCCAATTTCACCTGCGCCGCCATAATGAGGGTGGGCATGGGAAGTGGCCGCTGGCCAGAATGGCAGGCGGGGGGAAAAAGGCTTGGACCTTCGCCAGGCAGCTGGTTTTGCTGGCTAACTGGAAGTTCATGGTGGGGTTGGTCTCTTCAGAGATTGGCTGGTGGGTCCTTCAATCCATCGGAGCTTGTCCACCAGCATCCCGATTGGCTGTTTTCGCGGGCAAGCTGCCCTTTGCCCTGCCCCTTAGCCGGCAGGCATGGCCTCAGTGTCTTGGCTGAAGCCACGCCCCCAGCCAGCCTAACATGGGCTCCACCCACTGCAGGATAATGGGATCGTCCAGACCAATCAAGAGGAGCCTCTCACCTTCTCCTAGGTGCCTGTAAAAAAAGAAGCCCCTAAGACAGGAAGGGCACTCTTGCCCCTCCCAGGTTCGTATTTTTCTCCCCCCCCTTTTTTTTTTTTTTAAGATAGAAGGACAGAGAGAGAGAGAGCGCCGAATCCTAACCACTAGACCACCAGGGAGCGTTAATAGGACAGTGAGAGAGAAAGAAAAATCTATTTTTATTGAATTTTTCATGTGGCTTTCATTGCTCTGACACTCAGTTGTATGCGTGGTGCTGGGGTTTGAACCCGTGTACTTGCGCATGCTGGGCAAGCACCGTTACCTCCGAGCCACCTCTCCAGCCCCTCTCCCTTCCTTTTTAATAAAATTTCTGCTCGATTGCTTATCTCAGCCTTATGCCATCCCAAGGTTGGTTGTTTGATTCTGTGGAACATTAACCCTGATCGCGACTCCTGGTGGTAACAGAGACGCTGGTTAATGGGAACAAAATTACACTTAGACAGGAAGAATAAGTCCTAATGTTTTACAGCACAGTAGGGTGACTTTGATGAACTATAACTCATTGTATGTTTCAACATATCTAGAAGACAGAACTTGGAATGTTTCCAACACAAAGGAATGGCCAGGATGGGTGGCACCCTCCTGTATTCCCATAGATAGGCTCAACAGGCGGAGGCAGGAGGATTGCAAGTTCAAAGCCAGCCTCAGCAACTTAGTGAGACCCTGTCTCAAAATAAAAAGTAAAAAGTGCTGGGGATTTGCTCAGCGGTAAAGCACCCTGGGTTCAATCCATAGTACTAAAAAACAAAACAAACTTAAAAGCGAGATAGGGGGAAACGTTATGCAGTCAGCATGGACAGAATAATGGGCAAAGAACATCCCCTGTTACAACACTCCTGTGCTAACTAAGCCCTCTGCTCACAAAAGTGTTCCCTGGACACAGGCATCTCCTGGAATGATAAAGATGCAAATGGTCCCAGGACAGAAGACTAGATCAGAGCAGCACGGCAGAGCCCTGCTGCCAGGCCTTGGGGAGGGAGGCTGAGGCAGGAGGATCTCAAGTTTGAGGCCAGTCTCAGCAACTTAGCAAGGGCTGTCTCGAGAGAAAAAAAAAAAAAAAAAAAAAAACAATGTGAAGGGGGAATGGGGGAGACTGGCGATGTAAGGAAAAAAGCAAGTGAATGAAATAAAGAGTAGGAGAGAGTAACAGGTTTATTCCAGACAAACCTGTGGAGGGGGCCCCAGTGGGGACTGGAACCTATAGTTCACTTACAGCCTGGGGTAGATAAAGGGACATGGGGTAGGAGGGGCTTAGGGCACTGCTAGGGAGTTGGGGGAGACCTTTCTTCTGATGGAGTGTTTAGGGCTTGTTGCATGATGGAGTATTGTCTGCGGATTTAGCAATAAGTAGGTTGCTGTGACTTTTTTTTTTTTTTAAAGAAAGGAGGGACAGAGAGGAAAGAAAGAAGCAATCTTTAGTTTTTCAGGTGACTTTCATTCCTTGGACACTTTGTTGTGTACGTGGTGCTGGGGTTTGAACTCGTGTACTTCCCGTAAGCCAGGCAAGCGCCGTAACTGCCAAGCCACCCCTCCAGCCCTTGAGATGGGTCTTGTTCTAAGATGGAGGGTAAATTTTAAAACAGTGTTACCTAGGTCAAGTTATAATCTCAGAGACTCAAGGGTCTGTCCGGACCCAGCTGGCAGGAACCGGACGGCTCTCATTCGGTGGTTGACTGTGAATGAAGTAGACCCACTGGCCCTGAGTTCCCCAAGCGCTTCCTTTCTCCCTCTCTCGCACTAGAGGCAAGGCCTTTACGTCTCCTTCCTCTCGCTAGAGGCAAGGCCTTTACGTCTCCTTCCTCTCGCTAGAGGCAAGGCCTTTTCGTCTCCTTCCTCTCGCTAGAGGCAAGGCCTTTTACATTTAGAGTCAAGGCTATTCACATTTTCTCACTTTAGAGTCCCTGTTTCTACCGCCGAGGCTTTTCTTCCTCTCTTACTGCCTGCATGTTAGGTTTTCTTCTCTGCCTCTGCTGCTGCTTCTCTAGTGGCTACTTCTGTGTCGTATCGTTTCTGCCACCTGCATGGGAAGGCCTCCTCTCACAAGTGTCATCTATAGCTCTCTC
>PVKS010047398.1:0-12915 GCA_004027875.1 Aplodontia rufa | reverse complement strand
AGAGTTTAGAGTCTTTTTTTTTTTTTTTTTTATAAAGAGAGAGGGACAGTGAGAGAGACAGAGAAAGAGAAACAACTTTATTGAGTTTTTCACATGGCCTTAGTTTCTCCAACACTTAGTTGTGTACGTGGTGCTGGGGTTTGAACCCGGGTCCTCATGCTTGCCAGGCAAGCGTCGAAACCGCTGAGCCACCACTCCAGCCCCAAGTTTATAGTTTTAACATTTGCAGGTTAAGAAATCCAGAATTAAATATTCCCTAATGAGTAGCTTTCAATTGAATAATTCCTCTGAGAGTGTCTGGAGGACATCACAGCAAATCAGGTGGGATTGCGGCCTGAGAGACTCAGGATTTGTGCAGGGTTTGGTCTTTTACAATGAAATTGCCTGAGTTGGACTTCTAATCCATAGGAATGCGAACCAAAGTAGGTGGAGAAAAAATTCACCCCCTGCTCTGCCTATGACAGTGCCAAACCACAAGGGACTCTTCATCCGTGAATTTTTGAATGAATGGATGGAATGATGGAAGCTTACCTGCAGGTGTGAGAACAAAAGAAAAGGGAAATTAGACTGGAGGGGATCAGAGAGGAAAGAAGCATCCCTTAATTTGAAGGCATTGTGAGATAGATGACCCAGGGGAGCAGAGATCAACCCATTTTGATTTCTGAGATGAAACACCCTGAGTTGGATGAGAGAGGAGGACCCTCAGTGAAGCACAGTTAACCTCTGGGTCTACAAAGGACTTTGCAAGAAAGTGTGAGGGTCAGCTGATAGCTGCTTTTATTGTGGGTGTGTGTGTGTGTGTGTGTGTGTGTGTGTTTATTAGTGCATTATAGCTATACATAATAGTGGGGGTCAATTTGACATAACTAAACATGCATGGAATATAATTTGCTCCCCCCAGTACTTCCTTCCTCCCTCACCCCACCCCTGTAGCTTTCCCCTCCTCTACTCCACTGGGCTTCCCCATTTATTGTTTTTATAAATTGGTACTTTATAGGTGTACGTAAAGGTGGGATTCTGCAGTTTTAAAAAACAGAATGACAAGAAACCAAATTTTTCTTTCCTTCTTCCATCCCTCCCTCCCCTGTGGAGGCTGAGTAAGGGGTCTTGAGGCAGCACATTCAGACTAATGTGCAAGAAATAATGAGACCTTTCTGTAAGGACTGATTTGTCTGCAGAAAGGGAAAGGTCGTCAGGTGGCCATTGTGAGAAGTCTCCTCTTCTGTTAACAATGGCTCTGATGAAGCTGCTAGAAGGTTCTTATCAGGAACAAAAGCCCAGCAGCAGGAGAAGGGGAGAGGGGGGCAGGAAATAAAAGGCTAGGACACCCCACGTCATCCTCCAGGCTCCACTCAGTGGGGTTCATGAGGGGGAGCACGCTTCCTGAATGCCAAGTGATGTGGCTGGTCAGTCAAAGGGAGAAAATGAGCCTCTAAAGAGAGGTGTTAAAAAGATGAGGTGGGGATGGTCCTCAGGCGGCTTTTAGCAGGGACTGCCAGCTTGGCTGCTCATAAGCTGTGGAATTCTAAGTTTCTCAGGCTCAGGTAAACAGCCAGTGGTCAGAAACACTTGTCCCCTGGCCCCACCTGCGGGATTTTCTAGACCTGGGTCAAAGGTCACTCCTTCTGCTGGACTCTGGGCAGGAAAAGGAAGTTCACAGATTCACAGCCAGCAGTGTCTGGACAAGACTCATTTTTGTGGATCAGAGACACCCAGATTCAGGAACAATATATTTTCTGAGAGGGATTGAAAGGATGGGAGAACTAGAATGAATCTTGCATCTATTAAATTTAGTTTGACGTTTACTGAATCAGACTCATTTAATCCTTGTCACCTCCACAAGCTGTGATTATTAGTATTTAGCCCTCGATTAATGAACTCTGATCAAAACTCCAAAGATATTCCCTCTAACAAAGTGCTTCATGGGCTCTTTATGTTTAAGTGGCCTTGGCCTCCACCCTTCCTCCACTCTCAGCATTTACACTTTCAGGAGATGGCCACAATTTGCCTCCTGCTTAACCTCCCACTGTGTGAATCCATCTCCATTGAGTGGAGCTGAGGCTGATTCCTCAATGTCCTCCAATCAGGATCTGAGGCCTCCGTCTCCATTCCTTGGTCAATGGTATTCCCTGCACCTGGAATATTTTCTGGTCAACTCCTGTTGCTCTACTTCCTTCACTTGTTGAAATCTTACCCATCTTTCAAAGTCTCATGAGTTCTCTTTCTTCATGAAGTCTTCATGAAATTAGAAGTGTCTTTTCTATCCTTGGACCTCTTAGAGCACTCTTGTCTCTTACAGCCCCTTAGATTATAATCGCTTATGGTTTTAGCTAACCCTTTCTAATAAAGCATAAGTTCCTCAAAGGCAGGGACTGTGGTCCTGCTTGTATTTCTTTATCTTTCAGTGACCAGCACATAGTAGGTGATCATTAAATAGTAGGTGACTACTAAATTATAGTTTCATCAACATCTGGATTTCAAATTTTGAAATAGCACGAGCTTTTCCTCTAAAGAGGATAGGATAGTGTAACTTAAGATACAATTTACTGTATGCTTGTCATGTGTCTAGGCCTTTGCTAACTGTATTACATTATTTGCTTATTTAAACTTTATAACAATCCTTTGACAGAGAAATTGTTTCCATTGCATAGTGGAGTAAACAAAGGTATAGTAAGTGAAGTAACTCATTTAAGATCATTCAGCCAGCAAAGATTTCAGCTTCAGAACTAGCTCCAAATTCGTATGCTTACGTGCTGCCTACTAGACTTGAGCCGGAGGACTCCTCAGGAAAGGAGTAGCTAGGAAAAGCCTGCAAGATGCAACGATAAACAGGTTTTTTTTTCTAAGATAGAAGAGAGAGAGAGAGAGAGAAAATCAATTTTATTTAGTTTTTCATGTGGCCTTCATTTTTCCAACACTTCACTGTGTAGGTGGTGCTGGGATTCGAACCTGGATCCTTGAACCTGTCAGGCAAGCGCCCAACCTGTTGTGCTACCGCTTCAGCCCTGAGGCTGATTTGATTATCATCATATCTCAGAGGCACATCTCTGGCTGGCAGAATGTGGATATGTAGTTGGAAAACTATAGTTTTTGGTCCATCTCTAAGGGACATTTAAGCTAAAGATGGTGGCCTCAGTGTTCTCATCTGTGGGAGGGTAAATCCCTTCTAGAGTGCTTATTGTAAGGGTGAAAAGAAAGGATAATCTGTGAATAAATGACCACAGAGGAGGTGCAGTTGCCACTATGATGGTTGAGACACCAAAAATTACAGCTTGCTCTAAGCATGTGTTTTCAGATAGGGTCTTGCACTCTTTAACAGTGACAGACTCTAGGTATTGAAACATTTTATTTTAATCTGTATTTATCTCTGTGCCGAAAGCTTTCCTGACCCAACCCTGAGCTCAATGGCTGCCCTTGCGGGTTGCTCCTGGCACAGCCCTGTGCTCATTTCTGTCCTTGCCCTGCCTCACTGTACAGTAACTATCTGTAAAATCGCCTTGTCAAGATGGCACCAGGACAGAGAAGGAAAGATGCCAGTATCCTCATTTTTTAGAATAGCAAAGATGTTTAATAACTTGCCTAAGACCAAGTAATTAGTCAGTGGCAGAAGTAGGGGTCAGATTCCAGAGTTCATCCCTCTGTTCTGGGGAATGGCCACTTAAAAAGGAATTGTCTCAGCTCAGGGGAGAGATGACAGTCCAGGGGTAGATAAGATTGGTTTTCTCCTCATCTTTTATGTCCTTTGATTTCCGTACCCTGGTTACATGTTAATAATGGCCTGGCAGAAACTTCAAAATTAACTTTGGGAGGGCCATCACTGTTATTGAATCTCTGGGCAATTACAGTAGCTGTCAAAGGTTTAAGAGCCAACATCCAATCTGACCCTTTCTAAATGACTCGAAAGTGGCATTTTAATTAGGAAACAAAGCAGAGAAAGTGTGTTTTTTAACGAAGAGATTTTTATGGGGAAATTGACACTGAGTCTGTCTCCTGTCCAGAAGGTGTGGGTGTGAAGGGAGTCCAAGTTTGTTGGCTTCTGTTTGTTACTTCTGTTCTTTCCTTTGGGTGAAGTTAAATTCTGTATGACATAAAAGTTCATCCATGGTGTAACTTATATCAGCATTTCTTTCCATTTCATAATCCTCCATTGTAGGATTTCCCACATTTTATTTATCTGTGCATTAGCTGATAGACATTTGAGTTTCTACTATTTGACTCAATATCCACAGGGGTTTGGTTCCACTTCCACTCCCAGCTAGGATTCCCAAATCCACAGATGTTCAAATCTCCTCTATAAAATGGTATAGTATTTGCATGTAATTTACCCACATCCTCCCTTGTACTTTAAATCATCTGTAGATTACTTACAATAACTAATACAATTTAAATATTACGTAAATAGTTATACTGTATCATTTAAAAACTAATGACAGGGGTAATTGAGGGGGCACTCCTGGGGATAATTGCAAAATCCAGAATATATGCATATTTTATACACATTTTATATTATTTTGTTAAAATCATGTAAGTTTGCTCAAAATAAAAAATTAAAAAAAAAAAAAAAAACTAATGACAGGAAAAACAGTTACAGACACAAGGATTGTTAAGAAGTACATGGAAGAGACTTGAGGCAGAGAATGCTCCAATAAAGGCTTCTGGAGAGACACTGTTACAGCAGGAGGCTACAGTACAGTGTGCCTTCTACAGGACACATCATTCACATGGAATCAAGGTAGTGCGCAGAACACAAAACATTCAAATTTTGCTTTTAGGAAAATTTTTTCCAAGTATTTTTGTACCATGATTGGTTGCATCCACAGGTACAGAATTTGCAGAGCTGACTGCAATGCTGTTATGAACATTCAGGTATAAGATTTTCTGTAGACATGTTTTCCATTCTCCTGGATCTATGTTGGATCTTGGCTATATGTTGAAACTGTTTTTCAAAGTGGCTGTACTGTTTCACAGTTTTACTAGTTATGTCTTCGGATTCTGATTTCTCTACATTTTTGCCAACTCTCACTTCTTTCTTATTCAGCCATCCTAATGGGAGTTTATGTTTTATCCCACTCTAGTTTTGATTTTTTTTCCTATTGCTTAATGATCCTGAGCAAAGTTTGGATGGTTATGATCCAGTTGTATATCTTCTTTGCAGAATTGTCTCTTCTAATTCATTGCCCATTTAAAAATGGTGTTATTTACCTTCTATTGTTGAGTTGCAAGAGTTCTTTACATATTCTAGATACAAGTCCCTTATTAGATATTTGATTTGTAAGCATTATATCTCACTCTGTAGACTGCCCTTCTACTTTCTTAATAGTGTTCTACAAAACACAGTTTTAAAATTTGATGATGTCTAATTTATTTTTTATAATTTTGACTCTTAATTTATTATAATATTTAAGAAATCATTGCCTAATCCAAAGATGGAAGTGTTTATGCTTGTTTTCATCCAAGAAGTTCATAACTTTGGCTTTTACACTTCTGTCTTTGATCCGTTTTGAGATTGTTTTTCTACATGATGTGAGGTAGAGGTCCAGCTTCATTCTTTTGCATCTAAATATGCGAATGTTTCAGCAATATTTATTGAAAACCTGTTCTCCCACTAAATTGTCTTGGCTTTCTTGTAACAAATCAACTTACCATAAATTGAAGGTTTTATTTCCATTCATCTGTAGGTGTTTGTTATTATATCAGTACCACACTGTCTTGGTTATTATAGCTTTGCCTTGTTTCGTGGTTTTGTTTATATTGTTGAAGTGAGAAAGTATGAGACCTCCAACTTCAATTTTTCTTTTTCAAGATTGTTTTGTGTATTCTGAATCTTTCAGAGATTTTAGGTTGAATTTGTCAATTTTGTTTAAGAAAAGTGCCAGTTGGAATTTTCAATAGCATTGAATCTGTAGATAAATCAAGAAACTATTGCCATGTTAACAATTTATATCTCCAATCCATGAACATGAGCTGTCTTTCCCTTTAACTTTCTGTTCTTTAATTTCTTTCAGTTACACTTTGTAGTTTTCAATGTGCAAATTTTAAACTTCTTTTGTCAACTTATTTCTAAGTGCTTAATTCCTTTTGCTGCTACTGTAAATAGAATTGTATTCTTAATTTCATGTTTAGATTATTCACAGTGTGTAGACTTTACATCAATTTAGGAGCATTTATCTTTTTAAAAAAGAGAGAGAGAGAAGGACAGTGAGAGAGAGAGAGAGAGAGAGAGAGAATCATTTTTTATTGAGTTTTTCCCATGGCTTTCTTTGTTCTGACACTTAGCTGTGTACGTGGGTGCTGGGGTTTGAACCTGTGTACTTGTGCATGCCAGGCAAGCTCAATAACCACCAAGCCACTGCTCCAGCCCCCAGGGGCATTTATCTTATATTTTGCAATTGTTCTAAAGTTATTAATAAACCCTAACTCTGTATGTGTATGTGTGGTTCCTTAATATTTTCTACATAGATTGTTTTACTTTTTCCTTTCTAATCTGAAAAGCTTTTATTCATTTTAATTGTCTAATTTCTCTTATTATAATCTCCAGAACCATGCTGACTAGAAATAGATACAGTGGATATCCTTTCATTGTTCTTAATATTAGGAAAAAAGCATTCAGTCTTTCACCATTACGCATCATATTGCTTGTGTGTTTTTCTCTGATGCCCACTATAAGGTTGAAAAATTTCCCTTCAGCTTTTAATTTGCTAAGTATTCTTTTTAATCATAAAAAGGAAAAAAAGTTGGATTTCATGTAATGATTCTTTCACATCTGTTATTATGATCACGTGGTATTTTACCATGCATTCTGTTAACATACATTGATTTTCACATGGTAAGCTAACTTTGTATTCCTGAGATAAATCCTGTACGGCCATGGTAGAAAATGCCTGTAAAATTTTTGAGGTCTCCTTAAACTATGGACTCCAACCTCAGCTGCACTAGAAACTCTCCTTAGAGTCACTGGAGCTCCCAGTTTTACACTATGGTTAATTATGAAAACAGTCCTACTTTACTGGCAGATTGTACTCAAGTTTAAAAAAAAAAACCTCTGTCTGGACTGTTTGAATGCAATGATAATGACCTTTCACTTCTGGACCCAAGTATGGAGCACCGTCTAGCATGGAGTCGGCCTGCAGGATGTGACTCTGAATGAATGAATTCACTGTACATAAATGAACTTTAAAATAAACTCTGCCTCTGGGGAGGGTATTTTCTATAGCTTTGATCCATGGGAAGTTGTGAGGTGAGGCTCCAAGGAGGAAATATACCACATGTACTAGTTCTTCACTAAATGTTAAATGAAATGATTCTATCTAGTCATCATTCAGATTAACTGGAAGCGAAAAAACAGCAATTGTATTCAGAAACCAGCTTTTTTCTTTTTTAGAGAGAAAGACTGTGAGAGAGAGAGAGAGAGAGAGAGAATCAATTTTTATTGAGTTTTTCACATGGCTTTGGTTGCTCTCACACTTAGTTGTGTATGTGGTGCTGGAGTTTGAACCTGTGTTACTCACGCATGCCAGGCAAGCACCGTAACCGCCCAGCCACTGCTCCAGCCCCTTGTTTTCTTTAAGGATACTTAATCTGATAGTTTTTTTGTGTCTATCTGGTTGTTAGATGGAAGTGATCATTATGAATCTGTTACATAGCTTTTTAATGTATTTTCTCAGCTCTGTGTTCACAGCAATGATGCCAACCTTAACCACATTCTTCCTCAATTACATGCTGCCCATGGAGCACAGGAAGAATGGGATAAATATTTGCTGAATAAGTGAACTGGAAATATAGACTGAATGAAGGATGGATAATAAAATAAGAAATCAGTGAAATAGTGAAATGGGCCCTGTCTAAGGGGAGTTCAATAAACTTCCACATTTTATATTTGAGCCAGTGCCATCCTCTATTTCTATTTTTGCACAGGATTACCTAGAAATAATCCTATCTTGTCTTTATCCCACTCCACACTTCATCCTTGCCCTATAGAACCTCTGTTCAAGGTAGTCCATGCCATATATCAAAGGCATAGGTGCTGTGAATTGGATATAGTTTGCTGCTTCAAGGTTCATGTCCTGGAAGCTTGGTCTCCAATGTAACAGTACTGAAAAGTGATGGGACCTTTAAGAAGTGTGGAGGTCATTAGGTCAAGACTGTCCTTGTGGAGGAATTCATACTGGTCTCATGGAGTGGGTTAAGTCTTCCAGAAGTGAATCAATTCCTACAAGAGCTGGTTATAAAATAGTGAGTCTGGTCCCTCCTCACATTCTTGCTTCTTTCCACAGAATATAATCTCTTATTCTTGAACAGACTCCTGCCACATGATGTTATCTGCTGTGAGAGCCTCACCAAAAACTCATGTCAGCGTCACGCTTTTGGACTTCTAGAACTCTGAGATAAATAAATCTTTTCTTCTGTATATAGTATGCATCCTCAGCTTCAGGTATTTGTCTATAGCAACCCCAAACAAATACCAAACCAGAACAGAATCTCAAATCTCCTTTGCAGCCCTAATTAACCAAAATCTACATTTTGAGCAAGATTCTCAGATGAGTCCTATAAATAAAGTTTGAGAAGTAGTGATATTAAGTGTTGCCCGGTGTTAATTCCAGTTTTTTCTTTTTCTTCTTTTTTTTTTTTTTTGAGAGAATGACAGTGAGAAAGAGAGGATCAATTTTATTTCATTTTTCATGTGGCTTTTGTTGCTCCAACACTTCGTTGTGTATGTGGTGCTGGGGTTCAAACCTGCGTCATTGTGCATGCCAGCCAAGAGCCATAACCACTGAGCCACTGCTCCAGTTCCCCAGAGTTACTTTACTTTTAAATGAATCTTATTGTCTAAAGGTGTATTTCAACTTGAGATGAAGGAAATCAGAATGGAAGGGTCTATCTCATATTAATAAAATGAAATGGCAAGTAGTTCCAAAAGTCCTATTAGGCAGAGCAGGGTTTCTTTATGTGCTATGAAGAGAGGAAGCACCAAATTACAACTTCTAAAATACGCCTCAATAGTTCTATCCCAGACTCTCTTTTGTATTCTAATTCCTTTATCACATTAGGTGGGACAACGATATGATGTTATGTGAATTAATACAAATGGGCATGGAATAGAGGAAAGTCCTACTATGAGGAGGTAAAAAGCCAGAAAAAAGCCCTAGCAGGAAAAGATAGCAAGAGAAGTGGGGGCTACTTGTGAGAATGTATGGGTACTGAGCCAGGAACTGGTATGTTAGTAAGAGTTCACCAGAGAAGCAGACGAATAAGAAACAGCCTGACATTAATAGAGGGTTTATCATGTGAATTGGCTCAAGTGTTTGTGGAAGCTTAGAAGTCCCACAAAGTGTTTTCTGCAAGTTGGGGAATATCAGTCCAGGCCAAAGACTTGAGAAACTGGGGGAGGGCTGGAGTGCAAGTCATGGAGTCAGAATGTTGGAGAACCTGGAGTTCTGATGTATAAAGGCAAGAGAATAAGTGTCCCAGCTCCAGAACAAAGATTGCGTTTCCACTGCCTCTCTCTTTTTGTTTGATCTTGGCCCTACACTATTTGCATAGTGTTTGCCTTCATTGGATGTGCGTAGACGTTTCTTACTTAGTCCGTTGATTAAAATATCAATTTCTTCCCAAAATGCTTTCATAGACTTTCCCAGAAATAATATTTTCCTAGCTATCTGGGTAACCCTTAATCCAGGCAAGTTAACCCTAAAATTAACCACCACCCTTCTTGCTAGAGCAAGAAGGGCTACTCTCTGAGGGGAAAGAGAAGAAGCCAACAATACACCTTATATACATTTCAGTGTGATGTTGCTCTATATTTGACTACAGAAACAATACAATTTTACTTTTTTAACTCAGTCTTGATTTTCCTACAGTGAGAAATACTCCAAAGATTCTGGTTATGGAACAGTGGCAACAATGGAATAAGACAAGCTTTTGTAGCCAATTCCATTAGAGAGAGAGGGATTGATGGGAAGTGATGCAAACATCTTGGCACAGATACTGCATTTTGCATGGGGCAGCTCCTTCTATCCTTCTATCCTAGCATATTGGAGACCGTTCCAAGAACCACTTCAGAAATGCTTTAGGTAGAGAGAGGTGGCTAGGAAAGGAAAAGCGATAGGAGTTAAATGTGGGCTGGCTAATCATCCATGCAGGGGAAACCAAGCAATGTGGTACTGATTTTCTGGGCAAAATGCTGTGAGGAATTTTCCTGGACCATGGAGGATAACATGAAGCAAATATAAGGTGAAGGAGTCTCTGGGAAGATGACCTCACTCTAACGGATTTGCAGGACACTCACTCTTTCTCTTCCTTCCCTTCTCTGGACATTATGCATTCTTCATCTTTGTCCTGTGTGTATTTCTAGTGCAAAAACGAAAAAAAAATCCAAAAGACAACTTGAAAATTATCTGAAGACCACATAACAGCATGTGCTAACCTAAGCAGGTGCCATAGCAATACCTAGGCCTCCTCCCCCAAATTTTTTTCTAGTTATTGGGAATTGAACTCAGGAATACTCTAACACTGAGCTACGTATCTGGCACTTTTTATTTATTTTGGGTGTGGTCTTCATAAGTTGCTGAGGCTGGCCTTGAACTTGTGATCCTTCTACATCAGTCCCCTGAGTCACTGGGATTACAGGTGTGTGTGCACCACCACATTGCTTCCACCTCCTAAGTTCAAGAGACAGGATAGGTGAACACCACTTGAAGAAGGTTTTTTTCATAAAATGCTGGCATCTGTAGGAAGGGAAATGAATTTTTTTTCATCATGTTTTTGCTTGCTGTGAGAACAGTAAAGAAGTGGGCATTTTCAGCTTTGCTTTTAGGTCCATGGAATAGTGCAATGGGTTTAGCGTGACTTGGGTAGCTCTTTTACCTAGTTAAAGAATCATTAACATAATGACACTTTTAGAATTTTTTTCCTTATTATTATTTTTTAAGGGAGAGGGACAGAGAGAGAGAGAGGGAGAGGATCAATTTTATTTAGTTTTTCATGTGGCTTTCATTGCTCCAGCCCTTGGTGTGTAAATGGTGCTGAGGTTCAAACCTGCGTACTTGCGCATGCCAGGCAAGCACCATAACCGCTGAGCCACTGCTCCAGCCCCATTTTTCCTTTTTTTTAATTTTTTTGAAAAAAATAAAGGATTTAAGTTTACAATGGATAAGTTCATTTACAAACAATAACATAACTCGTAGTTTGGGCTGCTGTGACAAAGTGCTGTAAACCACATGGCTAAATACAACAGGCAGTTATTTCTTGAGGTTCAGGAGGCTGGGAGTCTGAGATCAAGACCAGTGTGGTCATTGCTTTGAAACAGCACACTGCTGACTTCATAAACCATCATGTGGCAGAAAGGGTGAATGTCTCTGGGGTCCCTATAGGGCACTAATCCTATTCAAGAGGGCTCACCCACATGACCTAATCATAAACCCATGGTACCACCTCCTAATACATCACCTGGGGGTTTAGGATTTCACTATGTGAATTTTTTTTAAAATTTCACTACTTGGGATTGAACCCAGGAGTACTCTACCACTGAGCTGCATCCCCAAACCATTTTATTTTTTTATTTTGAAAAAGGATCTCACAAGTTGCTTAGGGCCTGGCTAAGTTGCTGAGACTGGTGTCTCCAAGTTGTCATCCTTCTGCCTCAGCCTTCTGAGTAGCTGGGATTACAGGCCTGTACCACCTTGTCCAGCTTAGCATGTGAATTTTGATGCAGACACACACATTCAGTCCACAACAGTGATCCCACCCTCAGAATCCTGCCACAGTTTCTGGGCAGGGGTAATTCATGGATCCTTTGCAAATATCAAGAATTTAACTTTAGCTTTGAAGAACTTTTTCTGTAGTTTCATGTAACTATTTCTGAATAATGATGTTCCCCCAGTCTATGTAGCTTTTATAAAACAAGACTATGACCATCAGGCCTGTTACTCAGGCCTTCCTGGTAGGGGGACTGGCCCAGGCCATGGAGAGACAACTGGCTGAGGCCTTCAGCTTTTGGGAAGCTGAGATTCAAAGAGAAGGCAAGAGACAGAGGACTCGGAGAAGAGCTGTAAACCTCCCTGCCAGTGGCCCTGAGACTGGAGGACAGCAGCTTTGTAAAGAGAAGTAGAAGCTTGCTCGTGGTTGTTTATGGGGAACACCCCTTGAGCCTGATCCTGAAGAGCCAGCCCCGTCCTATTACTCTGTGCAAATGGCTGTGAGCATTTATGAGTCCTGAGCACTCTGAGCGCACAGCGGGGGTAGCAATTTCAGAAGCAAGATGTCCCCTTGGTAGAGCCCTTAAGGCCACTCGTAAACACTGTCCTCTTGGAAAAAGGTGCTGACGTCCACTCCACTTCCTTCCTTCCCCCTTTGATTTAGAATCTTGCATTTCAAGGAAGGGCTACTCCTGCTTCCAGGGGGTCAGGGCTCATGGGGTGCCAGGGCTGCCCCTGGGTGCCCTGTGTTTCTTCAGCAGTCTGCTCTGCGTAGAGGGCCTCCACCAGCCAGAGTGCAGGGAAGGATTCACAGCCCTGGGAAAGGGAGCCCCTTCATGAGGAGGGGACCAAGCTCCTCCGGAGTAGGAATGCAAGAGTGAATGACACGCATCCAGCCACAGATGTACTAATTTAATTTCATGCCCTGACATCAGCTGCCGCTCTCCACTTAAAAGGAACATTTGCATCCATCTGTCATCATTGCTCCCTTTCATTTTAAAATCTCTTTGCTCTCTGTTCTTTCCCTCTACTCTTCCCCCACCACAACCTGATGAAATAATGGGACACATTTAAAATCCCAACTCAGGCAATTCAAATTCTGAACCGATGTGATTTTGTTCCACTCTAAGTCAACCTGGAAGGGTGTCTGGGGAGTAGAAATCAAGGGGCCAAACAAAAAAGCCAGTGAGAGAGGGAAGATTTCGAATGCAAATCAACCTCC
>PVKS010047397.1:0-12841 GCA_004027875.1 Aplodontia rufa | reverse complement strand
AAGAACTAACACCGATCCTCTTCAAGCTCTTCCAGGAAATTGATAGAGAGGGAACACTCCCAAAAACTTTCTATGAAGCAAATATTACACTGATTCCAAAGCGCAACAAAGACACGTCAAAGAAAGAAAACTACAGACCAATTTCCCTGATGAACATGGATGCAAAAATCCTTAATAAAATTTTAGCTAATCGGATACAAAAGCATATTAAAAAGATAATCCATTACGACCAAGTGGGCTTCATTCCAGGGAAACAAGGCTGGTTCAATATACGCAAATCAATAAATATAATTCACCATATAAACAGAATTAAAAACAAAAACCATATAATCATCTCAATTGATGCAGAGAAAGCATTTGATAAAGTTCAATACCACTTTATGCTCAAAACTCTGGAAAAGATAGGGATCAAAGGAAGATACTTTAACTATATCAGAACCATCTATGACAAACCCATAGCCAACATTATCCTCAATGGAGAAAAACTGAAAGCATTTCCACTGAAGTCAGGTATGAGACAAGGCTGTCCGTTATCCCCACTTTTGTTCAATATAGTCCTTGAAACCCTTGCCAGAGCTATAAGGCAAGACAAGGAAATCAAAGGCATTCATATAGGAAAAGAGGATGTTAAGTTATCTCTATTTGCAGACGACATGGAAATGACAGTTTCATATGGTTCAATATAATTTTTTTTTCTCAAGAGAAAGTATTTTAAAAAGAAAAACAAAATTATACTATCTTGAGCTCAAGATATTACCTAATTTTCACAGGAACATTTTTAATCATTATAAGTATTCAAAGGGAAAGAATTTAGTCTACAGTTTAGTCTACACTAATATTGGGAAATAAATTTATTACAAGCAAAATATTTTCTAAAATTTTTTAATAAAGAAAAAATTAGGTCACATGCATAAAATATAGACATTCATGACCACTCATCCCCAAATTGTCACAATCGTTCAATTATTAATGGATTGATTTTAATTATATGTTAATATGCAGTATTTATATAAGGAATGATAGAAAGCATTCTTATTAGTTAAAAACAGGCTTATATTTAGGAGAGTTTTTTAATTCATTTTTTATTACTAGAAAAATGGGCTTGATAGAAAGCATTTTAATATTTAAAATATAAGATAATGTTATACCTGCCTTCCTACAGATATAACTTTTTCACTAAAAGGTTTTCCCAAATAAAATAGGTTTAAATAAAGAGATAATCTATGAGAGAAAAATTATATTTGATTACCCTTCAAAATCTTGCATAATAAAACAAAACTTTTCCTGTCAAAATCCATAATACCCCTATCAGGAATAATTTATTTTATGCTGCAAAAAAGAAGCAAGAGGAAAATCAAATCTTACATTTCAGCAATGGAAAAGAAACATGCAAAATGAGAGAATGTGCAGAAATTTCTGTCTGGAGTCAGCACTGGGCACTACACCCCTCAGAGGTCATAGGAAAACATTTTACCTAAGAAACTTCTTGAGATAAAAAGCAAATGAAATCATATACAGTGTTTAATAGGAGTAGCACTAAGAAGTAAGAAGAAATGAAGTCTTGAAGTCAGAGCCTCAGGAAACAGTTAACAAGAGTAACACTTTGGAAACTCTGGGGTCTCTATCTAAAAATTATATGTCTGCCTTCTCTAACCTCCATTTATCCACATTCTCTATTTATTCTCTTTTAATCCTGGGAGTGTGTTTCCACAGTTTTGTTCCCTGACTTCTTAATTTTCCCTGGTTGGCCTTGTGCAATCTGCCCCCTCCTTACACATATATTTAAGACAAATTTATTTTTTATTTGCCTTACTGAATATATAAACACTTATAAGGAAATATTTTATGAAATTAAATGAAAACATTAAATATTAACTGTACTTTTAGAATTATACTTTGTCTTTATTATAAAATTCAGAAAAATATTATTCTTTTAAAATTCTCTAAGATGATTTGCTTTTTATTTTCATTCAACTACCACTGTATAACATAGCACAAATAGGAAAAATTCTCTACTTTCATTTACACTTGGCAAAATATACTTTGCTATAATTAAATATTATAGCAAGAATAAGGACCTGGAACCTTTGTTACTTTAAAATATCTTTCAATTTATCGATGAAACTTTTATGTAACCTTTGGAATCACAGGAATAAATTAGACATTAAAAAAGTAGACATAACTGGCATTATGTTAGTTCCATTAATAAGTTTTACCTATGAAATTTTCAATGTTCTTTATTATTTCATTCTTTACTGGTTGCATCAAATATACATAATAGTGTGATTTGTTATGCCACATGTGTACATGCAAATATATAATTTGATCAATTATATTCCCCTGTACCTTACATTTACCTATCTCCTACCTCCTTTTAATCTGCTTGTTCTACTCTATTGCTCTTTCTTCTATTAATATTCTTTACTTTAATTATATAATGATTATTTATAAAAAGCAAGATTTTCTGCGGTTCAGTCATACATGGTGTATTTTGTTTCCCAGTATTTCCCCATGACCCCTTTCCACTACTGTATAGATCTTCCCCTCTAATTTTTGTTAGTTTGTTTTGGTTATACATAATATTAGGTTTCATTTTAACATAATTATACAAGCATGGGATATAATTTGCTCCAGTTCAGTCCCCAGTACTACCCCTTTTTCTTCCCTTCCTCCCTGCCTGTTCCCTTTCCTCTGCTGGACTTTTTTCTGTGTATTTTTAAGTTTTTTAAATTAGTGCATTATGCATATACATAAAGGTAAAATTTACTGTGGTATATTCAAATGCATACATGGGAAAGTTTGGTCAGGTTCATTCCACCATTTTTTTTTATTGTTGCATTCAAGTTATACATAATGATGGGAATTGTTATACGACTTCAAATAGCACACAACAAAAAATATTCAAGCATCTTGCATCTATGTGTTATCAGCAAATCATTTAAACTCAACACCTAAAATTAAGACATTATTCTGAAAAGCAAGGAGTTAGCAGGGCTTTTCCTCCCTTGACACCATCAAAAGCTCTTCTCAGAGGTAAATTAGAATGCTTTGTTCACACAACAGACTTCAGCTGATTGGACTGCCTTCTTAGGTCACAAATGACCTTACTAATTGGAAGTCATTCCAAAGAACAGCAGGAATTTAACATGACAACGACTAGATTCTAAGTAGATCAAAAGCACACTGAATTCAGGGAAATGCTGCTCAGTAGTATGCAATGGTTAGTCTCCCAACTAATAAAATGTGTACTTGCATTTTATTGTTCTGATATACGTACACATCTGAAGGGTGAACCGAATCAATTATTGGATTTAGAAGTTAATTAAGGTTGCACATATAAATTCTTCTAAAAGACAGGATTTTCCTCTGATCTCAAAACACTGGGAAAAATTCCCTTTGTTGTCATGCTTTGAAAAAAATTCTAAAATTAAAATACAAATTTTTGCTTTACTATTAAACAAATCACTCTACCATATAAAGATATTTATACAGGTGATGTGAGCACACAAGTGTGAGGGGGGTGTCTTGTATTTTGTTTTTGTCCCTATCTACGTTTGGGGTGATTTACAAATTTCATATAGAGCTGTTTAATTCTTTGCAAGGGTTCTGAAGTAGTCCACACCATAGGTTTACCTAATTTGTGGAAACTTCATGTATTCTGGACATTATGCTATTTTCATTATTACATGATTATAAATGATACTGCAATGAATATTCACTCTTTAAACATTACAAGATACTTAAATTTAGGCTTTAGATAAATGTATATTTTATTAAGTTGAATATAAATGTATCCATCCGCTATCATATAACATCTCCATTATTTATTAAACTTGTATATGTATGTGAACATATTTTTTTTTACCTCTTATTAATTTCCATTAAATTTTACTTTCTTTTTGTATACCATGACCTCATTTAAGTTACTTCTAGTTTTTTATATTTTAATTACTGTTATGAGTAAATTTTGACTACAGTCCCTACTCAATTTTATGGCTGTTCTTACTTTCCTTTTTAATATATTAACTTTGTAATTAGCTTCTATAGTTCTTCAGAAATTCTATTATTACTTTTAATAGGATCTTGGGATTCTGATAGGTTACATATTAATTTAGAGGCTATTCATTATTATAAATCTTTTTACCAAGAAAGCACTTGTTCTGTTTGTTCAAGTCATTCATCAACAATGTTCTTCATTAGTATGTCAAAGAATCTTTCAACAATAGCTTACCATTTTATTGTTAGACTTATTCTTTCACCTTTTAAAATTTTTTCAATGTACATAGGAGTCCATCTTGTATAAATCTTCTTGAAGTAACTGATCCTTCATTATTCTGCCTGTCCTGATTTGATCAAGTCCACCATCAAACTACTCACCAAAATGTATACCACTCAATTTAATGAGGTCAAAACACAGTTATGATGGCATTTTCAACTTTCAAGTTCAATGAAACCATCGACATGTCCCCTAACATACACATTTGTTTTAGTCAGCTTTTTCCCTGCTGTGACCAAAAGAACTGACAAGAGCAATTAGAGAAGGAAAAGTTTATTTGGGGGCTCAAGGTTTCGGAGGTCTTAGTGCGTAGATAGCTGACTCTATTTCTCTGGGCCTGAGGTGAGGCAGAACATTATGGTGGAAGAGTATGGTGGATGAAAGCAGTTCAAGAGATAACACCAGGAAGCAGAGAAAGAGAGACAGCTTTGCTGTCCAGAGATAAAACATAGACCCCAAAGACATGCCCCCAAGTCCCCATCTCCTCCAGATACACCTTACCTGCCTAAAGTTACCACCTAAATAATTCCTATCAGAGGATTAATGCACTTACATTAAAGCTCCCATAACCCTATTTTTCACCCTAAAGTTTCTTCCATTATCTCACACATGAGCTTTCGGGAGACACCTAATGTCTAGACAGTAACATTCTCCTTTGTGCACAAAGATTACTAGCGCAGCAAAGAACAAAGTTATGAGGACAGAATATAAAAGTTTGTAAGTAAGTAATTGGGTAACTCCTGAGGAAGCCACTTGCACATCCACCCTGAGTTTCTGGATATGTGACTTTGGCCTGGTGAGTGGGTTTACATTGTTCAATAAATGAAAGTTCATAACATTCCTGTAGGATAGCACAACTCCACAGGATGTTGTCTCCTAGTCCACCCTGGATTATTCTTTTTTTTTTTTTCTTAGTTGCGCTATGGTTTAGAGCAGTTTTACCTATTTTTTTTAATTTTTTTATTATTTTTGAGCAACCTTACAAGATTTATTCTTTAAGTAAGTTCTTCCAAATTTATGTAAGACAGGTGTATCTTTTTCTTTTTTTATACTGGTTCATTATGAACTTACAAAATGAAGGGATTCATTGGTTCACCTTCATACATGCATACATATGGACAAAGTTACTTTAACCCAATCCTTGTATGGGATCCCCCCCATCCTCCACTCCCAATTTCATGACTCCTCTGTAGTTCCCTTAAGTTACAGAAATCAATGATCATAAACATGTGATATAAACATTGAAATTACTCGATTTGTATGCCTGTCTTGATATATATTTGGGGTTCTCATAGGAGTCAAATGTACTCTACAGTATTGAACACTCTCCATTTATTCTCCTCCTCCCTCTTTTTCTCCTTCCCCTCTTCATAGCCATAGACCCCTCAGCTTGTGTATTACTTCAGATTTGGTGGGTGTATTAAATAAAGTTGACTAACTTCCATCCTATCATAGATTTTACTCTAGCTTCCCCATATGAAAGAAAACATTCAACCCTTGAGTCTCTGTTTGGCTTGTTTCACTCAACATTTTTTCTATTTCCATCCATTTGCCTGTAAAAGCCATGATATCATTTTTTCTAATAGTTGAGTAGAACAAGATTCTATTTATATACCACAGTTTTTTGATCCATTCATCCAGTGATGGACATCTAGGTTGTTTCCATAATTTCACTATTGTAAATTGAGCTGCTATAAACATTGATATAGCTGTGTCTCCATAGCATTGCCAATTCTAGCGTTTTGGGGAAATACCCAGGAGTGAGATAGCTGAACTGTAAGATAATTCTATCACTAATTGTTTGAGGAGTTTCCACACTACATTCCAGAGTGGTTGTACCAGTTTGTAATCCCACCAACAGTGTGTTACGATTCCTTTCTCCCCATAACCCCTCCAGCATCTGTTACTGTGCAGTCTTTATTTTTGCCACTCTGACTGGAGTGAAGTGGAATCTCAGTGCACTTTTCATTTGTATTTCTCTGATTGCTAGTGATGTAGAACACTTTCTCATAAAATTTTTGGATTTTTGAATTTCCTCTGTTGAGAAATTTCTGTTTTGTTCCCTAGCCCATTTATTGATTGGAGTAATTGTGTTTTCGGCATTAAGTTTTTGAGTTCTTTGTATATTCTGGATATTAGCCTCCTGTAAGAGAGGTTAGCAGGCCATAATTTTCACTCATTCTGTAGGTTCTCTCTTGACAAATTCCTTAGCTGTGCAAAAGCTTTTCAGTTTAATGGCATCCCATTCATTCATTGTTGGTTTTAGATCTTCTGCTACCAGACTCTTGTTAAGGAAGAAAGAAGCCTACACCAATTTAGTGGAGTGTTGATTCCATTTTTTCTTCTACTAATTGTATGGTTGATGGTTTAATTCCTAGTTCTTTGTTCCATTTTGATTTGATTTTGTGCAGGGTAAGAAATAAGGATTAATTTCAATTGTCTGCATATGGCTGTCCAGTTTGTCCTGCACCATTTGTTGAATAGCTTTCTTTCCCCCAAACTACATTTTTATGTCCTTTGTACACTATCAGGTGGTTAAAGATTTGTTGGTTATTCTCAGTTTATTCTATTCTATTCCATTGTTTTTCCTGCCTATAATGATACCAATACAATGCTGTTTTTGTTACTATAGCTCTACATTACAATTTCTAATTTCAGGTCAGGTATTGTGATCTTTCTAATCTTGGGGGGTGTTTTATTTGTTTTTTTGCTTAGTAGTTCTTTATTTATTCTGGGTTTCTTATTCAAAATGAATTTGAGAATTGATTTTTCTATATCTGTGAAGAATTATATTAGTATCTTGATGGGGATTTTCTTGGAGCTGTGCAGTACTTGCAGCAGAAGGGCCATTTTAATTGTATTGATTCTGCCTAACCAAGAATGTGGGATGTCTTTCCATCTTCTCAGGTCTTTTTCAATTTCTTTCTTCAATGATTGAAAGTTTTCATGGTAGAAGTCTTTTTGTTCCTTTGTTAAATTAACTCCAAAGTACTTTATTCTTTTTGAGGTTATTGTGAATGGGATAGATTTCCTGATTTCTTCTTTGGCAGAATTGCTATTGGAGTAAAGGAAAGCTATTGATTTACAGGTGTCGATCTTGGATCCTGCCACTTTGCTAAATTCATTTATAAGTTCTGGAAGTCTCCTGATGGAACTTTTTGGTTCTTGTAGGTATAGGAACATATCATCAGCAAATACAGATTGTTTAGCTTCCTCATTTCCTATTCAAATCCCTTTGATTTCCTTCTCTTTTCTGATTGTTCTGACTGGGGTTTCAAGGACTATATTGAATGAGTGGTAAGAGTGGATGCCTTGTTGTATTCCTGAGTTCAGTGGCAGTGTTTTCCATTTTTTCCATTAAGTATAATTTTGGCTGTGGGTTTGTCACAAATGGCCTTAATAAAATTAAGGTAAGTTCCTTTGATCCCTATCTTGTCCAGAGTTTTGGCCATAAATGGGTGTTGGATTTTGTCAAAGGCCTTTTCTGCATCAATTGAGATGATCATACAGTTTTTGTCTTTAATTCTGTTTAAGTGATGAATTAAATTTATTGATTTGCATATGTTGAACCAAAAACTTGCATGACTGGAAGGAAGTCCACCTGATCATGATGTATTATCTTCTTGGATACGGTTTGCTAGGATTTTATTAAGGATGTTTGTGTCTACAGTCACAGGAATATAGGTCTATAGTTTTCTTGATGTGTCTGTTGGAATTTGGTATCAGTGTTATGGTTGCCTCATTAAAAAGTGTTTAGGAGGGTTCCATCCCTTTCAATTTCATGGAATAGGTTACTAAGGAGAGGTGTTAATTCTGTTGTAAAGAAGAAAGGTGTCTCTAATGTGAGATCTGTGCTAAAATAAAATTATTTACATGGTCTTAAGAATGTATGATGTTAATGGCTTCTAAGATATTCTGTAAATCCAGTAGTGGTGGTGAGCACTGAAGCACTACTGGCTAGAAATGCCAATACAAACATATTTATAGGGTAGATTAACATTCACCCATGAGAGGAAACCTTCACCTCAATGAAGAAAGAGATCCAATTTTCCACAGGAAAGCTGGCTTCACCGTACTGCTCTTAGCAATGCTATGTTACAGACTTAGTTTTGGATTTTGCTATTGGCAAACTGAGCACCTAGCAAAAACCAGAGGATATAGTGCAAAGTAGGAATCCCAGAAAACAAAATTTGCAGGAGTCAATCCTATGATTAAGAAAATAGCAGGGTAATTGTAGAGAGTGCATATGAGAGCATTCACAGATATTATGGGCACAGAAGCTTTCTTAGTATGCTCCCACATTTCATTCTCACTTCTTCAGGACTTTGTTCCCCTCCATCATTGGATTTCATCTTATGTTATTTGTATCACTACTTCTAGTATTCACATTTGCATTTTAAAAAATTTATACCCTATTGTTTATTTCACCAAACTTGCATTGATGTCTTTGACCTATGATTTTAGAGGATAAAGCCATATGCTTGGCAACATCATCACCTCTACCTTTTTTCTTTTTCTTTCTTTGCAAACTCTTAAAGAGTATATTGAGATACTGTTTTCATTTTTCCATGATTTTTATGATTCATTATCTTTTCAGAAACCACAATTTCTTGGTCCTTCAGCTTAATACATTTCTTTTAGTCTTAGTATTTTATTATACAGGTTTGAGTTCATCTTATACCATTTGGCCTCTGTTCCACCATTGATCTCTCACTTATCTTTACAGCAGTTTTCCTCCTGAAAACTCTTCAAACTTTTATTCTTCGGATGATGAATTTTATTTCCCTAATACATGCTATAAATTTGGTTACAATTTTCATCTGGCTTATGAAAAAATTTTAGTAAATGTTCTACTTTCAATCATTGTTTCTATTGTTCCTTTTTGCTCATTATTTCCCTTGTTAATAAAGTTCCATCTGGCCTAGTTAATTGCAGGAAGTTCTTATTAACTAGACAGAACACTACTTCAAGCTGGTGAATTCTTTCTGATTTACAAAAATGCCTTATATTTTGTGCTGCGAATTGTTTTCTTTTTTAACTCAGAATTTTTATTCCTTTTTAAAAAAAATACAACAGGCTTTTCCATGTTTCCAAGGTTATTTCTGAAATGCAAATATTTCCCTCTCTCCATCTCCGTGTCTCTGTTTTTATCATCCTCTATTCCTCCCACTCAGTTTTGGTTACCAAAGTCAGAAAAAAAGTGGGAACACTTTTTTTTTTTTCTTACTAGTGGAAACCTAAGTTGGTTTGGGTCTTGTTTCAGAGATTTTTTTTTTTTATCTGTTTTGTTTTCCAATCTTAACTTCTTCAGTGGCAAAATTCATCAGACTTATTCTCACTCCCTCTTGAGGATCTTCTTCCCCTCATGAAGATGGTGCTGCTATGAGTTGTTTTCAGTCTCAAAAGTTTGATTTTCATTATTGCTTAACTGAGTTCCGGCCAAGAGACTGTACATAAAACTAAAAGCAGTTTTTAAAAATATATATCTTCATTTTCCCTCTTTGATCTTCATTGAATTTGAAAGCTCTTTTCTCCTATAAATACTTGTAACATCTTTATAAAAGGAGAAACATTGATTTTACTGTAATTCTAATTACTAAAATAATGCAATAATTAATATGTACAATACAATAATTGATATGCAATACAATCCAGTTCCCTTTATCTTACAGAACTTTCATAGATTTGTGCCCTCTGTCAACTACATTGTCTTTTTGCCATTTTTTCTTGCAAGAGAAAAATCATATGCTCTTATGCTGGGCTTCAACATGCAATGCATTGAGAGCATTACATCAGAAAGAGGAACTTATTTGCTGAAACCCACCTACTGAGGACACATGTGACCAAAATGGCTCCTGACACCCTACTCAGGGGCATCACCTTGAGGTCGTGATGCCTCTTTGGACAGCCTGATGGGATAGGTTAAATATACCTTCCACCCTCATGAACAGCTCGTGGTCCCCATTGCTGCATATGGAACTGCTACCTGCATGGGCTCTCCGCCCCTTGCTGACCTTTCCTTTCATTGGTCCCCATACTCTTTATAACCACATGCACTTCCTCAATAAAGGAGTTCCTGCTACGACTGGTCTCCCTGACGCGTCTGATTGGCTACCTTGGTTGGGTCGTGCTTCTCTCCTTCTCCCCTGCGGGTCAGGGGGAACACAAGAGGCTAAAAACCCCAATACTCTTAATTGAACTTTTTCTATTGATATGTATTTCTATGAAATAAAAATGCAGAGAAAAAGTTCTTCAGCAGTATAACTACATTCATTATTTGTCAATATATTTAAAAATTAGTAAAAACTCAGAAAGGTATGTTTTCACAGATGAATAACTCAACTATTTCCCAAAGTAAACAATAAAATAAATGATGTGTTTCAATATGTGTATGAATTAGTACCTAAATTGTAAAAATATAGCACAAAATAAGATCAAATTATTAGTCTTTTCAATGTTAAATTTTTTTGCTTATGATTTGAAATTCATTGTTAATGAAGCAGTTTCAGAGACTAGGCTAGATCTACCCTAAGAATATTTAAACAACCTCTTTCCATCACTCTTTAATAATCGATAAATGGAAGGATGTAGGTTACATTAGATAAACTGTGGTATCAGAGATTTCAGAGGAAAAATGGGTGGTTTTATTATTTCTGAAGAGTGCTGAATAGGAGCATGAGATTTTTTTAAATGAGTAATTTTTATAAATACCATTGCATGTTATTCTTTCAGCTAAGAACTGATTCTAAATGTCTTGACATTTAAGCATGTGCACATAATTATTTTCAACCCTTATCCTTTCAGACTTCCAGATAACAAATCTTCTTTCCTTTCTCCACATCCATTCATTCTGTTGATCCTGATGATATCCCTTCCCACCAAACAGAGCAGCAATTTTTGTTGATGCTTCTACATTTTTAAAAATACAAATACCAGAGGTGAAATTGAAAATTCATAAGAAAGAAAATCCTCAAAATGACCAGATCAACCAAATCTTCCTTCATGGAGTAAATCTGGAAAATGAACATTTGGAGTAAATCACAGGATTTTTAATCCTCATAAATAAAAATGAAGTATTTTTTATTTGAATTGATGGATACATATGGGTTTTACAACCATGGCTTTAGTAAACACATTGCTTTTTTCATCTCAGAATTTCCTTGAATTTGAAAACTAGATTATAATGTGTAAATAGTGCTTGGTACCCAGTAATAAAACTTTTGTTGGCTAAATTTTATAATTATAGCAACAAATTGATCTGCTTATTTTCACTAATTTAAATTGATTGCAGGATATTGTCATTAAAGTATAGGTTTTAAAAATTAATTATTATTTTCAAATTAGAAATCATTTTCAAAAAGAAGTTTCAGAGAAATATCTCCTTCTCGTATCATAGGTAATCTACTACCTTCAGAACTCCATGCTCCCTTTCCCTCTGACAATGTTTTAGAGGGTAGTTTATAATGATCTCCACTTCCTTATTTCCAATCCACTTTTCAACTTATTACAATTTGTCTCTGCCTCCACTAGTACCCCAAGACTAGTCTCATTAATAGTCTCAAAATTGACATGATAAAGACTTTCAATTCTGTTTTGAGCTCTGCATACAATGAGATACTGTTTTCCTTACCATATTCATTGAAGTTACCCTACTTTGACTTTAGGGACTCTCTCCTTCCCTGATTTTATTTCATTCTTCTTTATTTCTATTCTTTGTGCCAGTACATAAACATGAATATTTCTGAGAGTGCTGTAATTAACTCCTTTTATTTTACTTACTCTCCAGGAGAAATGTTATTCTACTCTATTAATTCCAAGCACTACATATCAGAGATTACAATTATGATAAGAATGTTCCCTTTTCACCCTATCCTGTTATCTCTGGGAAGAGAATACTTCCCAGATCCTTCAATGGTGGGTTTGTCCATGTGATTTGTTAAGCATAAGGTCAGTTTGCTAGGTGCATACTGAGACTTCAAGAGACCCCACAAACTCTTGCTTGCTCCTTTTATGTCTTAGGCATCCAGCATGAGAAGAATTTCCCTTGGGCAGCCTCTGATTGCAAAATAAGAAGACTCATGAAGATATCACCTCATGCCAGTCAGATTGGCAAAAACGAAGAAACTAAACAATAATAGATGCTGGAGGGGTTGTGGAGAGATAGGCACACTAGCACACTGTTGGTGGAACAGCAAATTGGTACAGCCTCTCTGGAAAGCAGTGTGGAGAATCCTCAAAAAACTAGGGATGAGACCACCATATGATCTTGCTATTCTTCTCCTGGGTATTTTTCCATGGGGTTTAGAATCAGCACATTACAGTGACACAGCAATATCTATGTTCATAGCAGCTCAAATTACAATATCTAAATTATGGAAACAACCCAGATATCCCTCAGTGAATGAATGGATCCAAAAACTGTGGTACATATATACCATGGAAATTTACTCAGCAATTAGAAACAATGATATTGCAGCCTTTGACGGTAAATAGATGGCTATGGAAGAAATTATGCTGAGTGAAATCAGCATAACCCAGAGAACCAAGGGTCGAATGTCTTCACTC
>PVKS010047396.1:0-12846 GCA_004027875.1 Aplodontia rufa | reverse complement strand
TAGGTTTAATAAGTATGCATTTTCTTTTTCACCCAAAATACTTAAAATATTGAAAAAGACCAGACCTTCATCTCTATGTCCAGCCACTAAGGAATGTCATTCAGGTAAGCACTGATGGATTTGCAAATCCCCTGTACATCATTCAGACTGTTTCCTTCTTGATCTGTCTTTCACACCTCCTCTGTGGTCATCTGTTTTTATATCTACTTTAGTCTGCCAACATACTTCCTCAATATCAGTTCTAAAATTCAAAACAATGCCCAAATAGTAATCCAGCAGCACAATACATCATTCTCACAATCTACAAAGCAAATCTTCCCAATGAAGCTTATACCTGTGCCAATCACAGTATAGTGATACATGTGTACCAATGTTTACAGCAGCGCAATTCACAACAGCAAAGTTATGGAACCAGCCTAGATGTTCATTAGTAGAGAAATTGATCAAGAAAATGTGATGTGTATCCACGGTGGAGTTTTACTGAGCCCTAAAAAAGAATAAAATTATGTCATTTGCTGATAAATAGATGGAAAGAAAGAATGTCATGTTTAGTGAAATAAGCCAATCTCTGAAAGTCAAGGGTCAAATGCTTTCTATCATATATGGTGATTAGAGAGAGAGAAAGGGAACAACAGCAACAACAATAACAAAGGAATAAAAAAGAGCTGTCATGCAAATAGAAGAGCGATCAATAGTGTAGTGGAAGGGCATTGAGAGAGGGGCAGGAAGGGAGGGCCTGGGGAAGTACTAGGAAACAAAATCTACCAATTATGCCATGTCTATGTGTGAATATCCCACAATGAATCCCACTTCCATATATAATTATAATGCAATCATTAAAATAATAATAACAGAAAGGAGATTAGTAGAGTAGAGCATTGAGATCAGGAGGGGGAGGAGAGGGAAAGGGAAGGTACAAGGGAAAGAGATGGATCAAATTATGTGCATGCATGAATGTGGCATAATAAATCCCACTATTATGTATAATTATAATGTACCAATTTAAAAGGAGAGAGAGAACCCAACAAACTTCTAGCCAACCTCACACACACAATTCTGACCTCTAAGCCACCACCTCTAATACCTGCCAGAGCAACACTTATCAATCAAGTGCCGAGCACCGTCATCCAACCTCCTTGTGGTAGGTCAGGGGGTTTTGGTGGAACCTTTGGGGGAATGTTTACCACTCTGGGAAATATAGACTTCAACCTGTTCTCCAAGATTAAAGTGCATGACCTAATTCAGAATCAGTTGATAAACTGTCTTCTATAAAGGAGCAAATAGTAAGCATTTCAGGCTTTGCAGGTCACATAATTCTGATACAACTACTTATTTTTTCCACTCTAGAATAGACTGTATGTAAACAAATGAGCATGACTACCTATATCTTAATAAAACTTTATTTGCAAAAAGAAAAAAAGCATACTTGTCCATCCCTGGACCTATACTAAACTAGCAAGCACATTTCAAAGTATTTGTCCATTTTGATTGGTTTAAGTCAGAATAATTAGGGAAAGTGAGCCTCCATTCAAGAACTCTGAGGTATGAGGGAAACAGGTTCTCTCTTTCCTTGGACTGGAAATGCAAGACTGAAGCCACTGGGCGATGCAGCAAGTCCCCCAGAGTGGAGCCCTCGCAGAAAAGGAGAAAAGGACTGATTTTTTATTAGATACTTCACATTGTAGATACACTCAACGGATATTATGAAGCATACACACAAACATAAACAGCCTAGCCCAACCTTTATTATTTTTCTCTCAGTCTGATTTGGCTTGTGTTTTCAAACCATTCCAACTAAAAGAGACTAATCAGATACACATCCACTTTTAATTCAGATCTCCCACGTCACATTCTGCACATTAAATGGGATATTAGTTTCAATGTGGGCTTGCACTTGTGTCCCTATTAAATCTCATCAATGTGTTCTAATTTTGCTCATCTAGGTTAAACATTACCTATTCTCTGAGGCCCAGATGAACACACTGAGATGAAGGGAATCTTCTTTATTACCTATATTTTATAAAAGTATTTTGGCATATATGCCCTTAAGGCAAGAGATTTTCAATGACAACCATCAAAATGACTTGCTTGGGACACTTATTAGTCAATGTCTGTTACTATCATGAAATACCTGAGAAAATTAATTTGCGAAGAAAAAAAGATTTATTTAGGCCTATGGTTCTAGAGATTTTAGTCCAAGGTCAGGTGGCTCATTGTCTTGGGCCTCTGGCAAGAGTGGCACATCAATGGCAAAGTACATAGTACAGCAAACTGGTTATATAAAAACCAGAAAGACAGCAAGACAGAAGGGTGTAAGGGTACCACAATCCCCTTCGAGGCATGCCTCCAAATGACCTACAGACCTCCCACTAAAGGTCCACAGGACCTCCTTATACCACCAGCCGGGGGACCAAGCCTATAACACATGCACCTCTGGGAAATCAGCATACAAACTATAGACAGTAACCAAATGGTTTGTACAAAATGGGTTTTAGTGATTTAGTGACATTGGAGAATGTAAAGTAGGTGTTTAAAGAGAAGACCTCTCCCTATATCAAATACAGCAGACATTGTTCATGACAATCTCTACCCACCAACCTGCCATCTCTACCTTTCTTCCCTGTTGACATATACCTGATTCTGATCAAATTGTGGGGGAAGAGCTCTGCCATTGAGGGAGGAGGATGAAGCAATCATGGTGATATCTCTCCCCTGTGGACATGTTCACTTCCATAGTATTCTCTGCAGCAAGGACTCATGATAAAACACATTTCTGAACAACAGGAACTAGGGGGACGTCTGGTGTATACTCCTGGGGAGGACTTTCTACCTCGATTCCAAAGACAAACCTTAGGATGGAAAAGCCTTTTGCCTCTGCTCTCTCCTTTCTGTTTCAGATGCCAATCTAAGAAACAACAACTATCACATCTACAGCTGTCTTGTGACCATGAAGAAACTAACCTCTTGCTATGTTATGTCAGCCTCAATTCCACCACTAGTTAGCTCTTACATGAGATGATTAAACTCTTGTGGCCACTGTGTTTGCAAGTTTTCTGTTGTTTGTCACTAGAAGTGCTTCCAACACATCAGAAATCTAAGAGTATGCTTAACACATCACTGCATGAGAACTACGGAACTTTGGAAGTCCTGAAATACATTATTGGAAAATAAAAGCATCCTCTACTGACCTTTGAATCCACCAGTAGAGGTCACCAGTAGAGGTCTCCAGTCGTTCCTGGAGAATACTACCCCGACTTCCCATGTTTCCAACTGATTGGTTCTATGGATACAGATACCAATGAGATAAGGGCAGGAAAAGAGCTACACACCTTATCCTTATAGGCCAAAGGTTGTACATTCAAAAGAAGACAAAGGCTGTCATTCAACATGCATGTCATGGAAACATTAGAAAGACGTAAGAACTGTGGGAAAAGTCACGAACTGCCTGCTACCATTCACATTCCTTTCAGTTTACAGCATTAATCTGGCCAAGGAAATGCACCCAAGTCAGATTAGACTCACAAGGTCATGGTCTAGGTCGTCACTAAGGTGATCAGAGAATTTATTGTCCAAACCAGAACATACTGGAGAGTGAAAAGAGGTGCTTATAATAGTTCCTTCAGAACAATAGGGGTAAGCAGAGAGCATTCCAAGCAGATAATGCTCAGCAATAACAATATTCTCTTGAGGAAGATAAGGTCAGATTTATTTTTACTAGAACTTTATTGGAGGATGAGGTAAAGATCTCATTTAGATCTGGCCACTTCATATACAAGTGTGTTAGTCATCTATTCATTGCTGTGACCAAAAATAGCTGTCACAAACAAATTAAAGGAGGAAAAGTCGATTTTGACTTACAGTTTCGGAGATTTCAGTCCATAGTTGGTCAGCTCCATTTCTTCGGACGTGAGGTAAGGCAGAACATCATAGCAGAAGGGCATCATGGAGGAAAGATGCTCTGTTCTCGGCAACAGGGAAGCAGAGAGGGGTCAGGGACAGATACAGTCCCCAAGAGCACACACGAAGGGAACTAATACCTCCAACCATGTCCCATATGCATACAGTTCACCATCCAGGACTCCATTCAGCTACCAGTGGGTTAATCCACTGATAAAGTCAGAGCCCTCATCTCTGATCACTTCTAAAAGCCCTCCCTTTGGATATTGCTGCTTTACAGAACAAGCCTTCAATGCATGTGCTTTTGGAGAACATTCCATATCCAAATCGTACACCAGGGTACCCCCTAAAGACGGATGGATCCCAGTTTGACAATAATTTATGCAGTGCAAAGCCTCAAGGGCCATTTAGCTGACTCGTTGTTCTTCTTCATCCACCACTAGGTCTCTCCAAAGTCTTAAGAGAAGCGTTTCAAGGATGGAGGAGCAGCTTTTCTTGAGCTCTGTTTGTTTGGAGGTCCTTAAATTGACTATGTTCGTACCATGCTGTGCAAACACACAGACTGTCATCTTGGAAGATTTTCAGAGCCAGGCATATGCACAGCAGCTCTTGGTCCCAACGTCAGAGAGACTGCCTTTCAAGGCGGGGAGCTTTGTTCCATAGCAGATGTCAGAAGGAGCCCTTGTGGTCACAGCCATGGAGCTCCATACATGGTAAGTCCTGGCAAAGCCCAAGAATCCTGAGACTGTACTGTAAAGCAAGAGGACACAGCCTACCTGGAGCACCATGTCCTGCCCATACATTGGTCTTTCAAGGATTTTGAAGCTAGAAAGACCAATTTTTAACCAAATGCTATGAAGTCACATTTTGGTGAGTGTGAAGCCAAAAAATACATAACCTTGAGATAAAATAGTGAGGAAAGATTTATTACCTGAAAAGGTAAAGAGAGTGTTGGGGTTGTTGGCAAAGCAATGCTCTCCCTAAACAAACAAAGCGTGGAGTCTTCATTTGGGACCTTAAATAAGTTCACATAGCAATGGAGGGGAATGCATATTTCTGAGCATGCTCAGTTTAAGGTCACAGATCACACACTCAAAAAGAAAAGATGGCGAGCTGGGGGCGTGGTGTTGTGGTATTGCACACCTATAACTCCCAGTTACTCAGAAGGCTGAGGAAGGAAGATTGCAAGTTCAAGGTCAGCCTCAGCAACTTAGCAAGAACCTATCTCAAAATTAAAAATAAAAAGGACTGAGGATGTAGATTAGTGGTAAAGTGCCCCCGAGGTTCAATCTCCAGTACCAAAGAAAAAAAGAAAAGATGGCAGACTGAAGACTTCCAGGCATGCTCAGTTCACTGTTACATTGGGCCAAGTTTACTCTAGGTGTCTGAAAGAATGTCAGTGGCCTGGGGACTTTGACTTGTTCTTCATAAGTTTCTTCAAAGCATTTTAGCTGAAATAAAAAGAAAGAACAATTTTGAAGTTGTGTTAAGTCTTTTAAAGGGGCAGCAGCTTTCCCCCTCAAAGGGGTGGGCCTCACTTGGAACCTAATAAATTCGTTGGTGGGACACTTTGGCTTCTTCCATTAACCATACCTCCTCCCCACAACTAGTTCAGTTGCTACAAGGGTTGATAATCCCATGAAAGAAAATAAACATGTACATTGAAAACAAAGAATGAGGGAAAAAGAGTCTCTTTATTATTTAAGGGGGAAATGAAATTACTTTAACCTTTGACTTTTCAAGTTGTCAGAATTGAAAACAATTCTATCGTTTTAGAATAAAGAAAAAAAAAACCTAAGTTCCTTGAGAGCAGAAAAGACATCCACGTATCATAAAATTATTATCCTGTATCACAGAAGCTGGTACACTACTGGTGCTCACTAAATGTGTCTTGGCTAATCTTAGGGAAAAGTTTTAGAAGTAAAAATCTGAGTTGAGCAAAACACACTCCTCCACTATTCTCCTTTTTTGCTTTCCTATAAAGGGAATCACAGGTTTTATATTCACTTAATTTACTGAGTCTTTAGTTTGAGCTTTTAAAAACTGACCAAGCTAAACTGCACTCAATCCTACAATCAACCAGGAATGGAAGCAGAAAAATGGGAGGAGCAGCACCTCCCAGAAACGCTATTCCAAATTTCCCAACAAAGGAGTCTGTAGCTTCTATATTTGAATTTCAATAAAGCAGAAAGCATCATTTCTGTTTTCCCTGACTCTCAAGAGCTCCTTCATGTAGTTTGATTAATCATTTCAAGGTTAATGTCCGTTAAACCAATATCTTGCACCCGGAGGAATTGAATTAAAGGGAGTTTGGATTCAAGGTGGAGGAAATAACACAACAAAACTTCAGAATAAAACCATAGCAGAAAGGGTGGTAGTTGGGTTTCCTGAAGCAATTATTTTGAGCATCAAGTCCAGAACTCAGCCCCTAGGGAACTGGTCAGAAACCCAAGCCCACACGTAGCAAGTAACAAAGTCGGACTTCACTCATGTCTTCATTTGTTTTAATGCTATAATAAAACACGTGCATCTGGGTACTTTATAAAGAAAAGAGGTTTATTTCCCTCACAGTTCTTGGGGTTCAAGGGTGTGGTGCTGATTGGCTCTGGTGAGGATCTCATGGCAGATGGCAGTGTGACAGTAGGAGTGCTGGCAAGAGGGAGAGATCACATAATGAGACAGGAAACCAGAAATAGAAAGAGATTGAGGCCCCACAAGAACTGTGCTAATCCTGTGGAAGGCAGCACCCACAATGACCCAACAAACATCCACCAGGCTCCGCCTTTTAAGGGTCCCACCACCTCTAACATCACCACGCTGGGGACCAAGTTTCTACCATGTCAATTCTTATGGGACAAACTTAGATGATATTCAAACCATGGAAACCTAATTGTCCTCCCTAAGAAGAATAGCAATTGGGAAATCGATTTTTTCCCTTATGTAGCATTGAAAGAGCATTTCCAAACTTACAATGAATTACACCTGAGGAGCAATAAGGCTAGTGTAGTTAACAATTGACAAACAGCCCCAAAACTGTCCACTATATGTCTCTCTCCCCGCATTTCACATGAGACCTTGAAAAGAACCAAGTGGACCTTGGGTCCAGAACAAGTCCCACATGTCCCTAGAGCTGTCCCACTGCCATCTCTCCCTCCAGCTTCCTGTGACAACTAGCAATGGCTCCCTCCCTCCCTTTTTGTTTTTATTAAGGTGAATACTTCCTAACACAAAATCAACCATTTCAATCAAGTGAACAACTCAGGGGCATGTGGTACATTCCCAATGTTGTCACTTGTCACCTCTATCTAGTTTTAAGCTATTTTCATCACCCCAAAAGAAAACCCTACACTCATTAAACAACCACTTCTCTTTCTCCCCAGCTCCTTTCCCCTCTTACCCCTGAAATAGTAATTTACTTTCTCTGTCCATGAGGACAAAATATACTGATTATTTCATATTAATGAAACTGCAGAATCCATGGCCTACTTTTTTCATGAGTATATTTTTGAGGTTCATCCCCCTTATAGCATATATCAGTACTTTGTTCTTCCTAAGACCGAATCATATTTCATGGAGATACTGAACTTTGTTTATCCATTCGTCAGTTGGTGGACATTTGGATTATGTTCACCTTTCAGCTATTATGAATCATGCTGCTGTGAACATGGGTGTACATATATGTGTTTGAGTCCCTGCTTTCATTTCTTTGGGTTTTGCACTTAGGAGCACAATTTCCGGGTCATATGGTGATTCTGTGTTTAAGTTTTTCAGGAGTCAAGCAGCAAAATTGTTTACATGTTGATAAGGGAAGTTTTCATGAACTGTGCTATGTGACACTAATGAAGGGAGTCGGTGATTTGAAAGATAAAGGGGCTGCTTCCTAGCCGCTGGAGAGTGAAGACAAGGGGGGAAATGTGGAATAAAGCAATACAAAACTGAATATTTGAAGCATTTATGAAACAGCAAGAAATAATTTCTCTGAAAATCCCAGGAAGGGAGAAAAGAAAAAACAGAAGTGGACACTCATTAAAGAGTCCCATCTCTTCTAAAGCTAAGGAAACCACAGGAAAACAACTTTGGAGACTTTGACCTTAGAAATATGTGCTTCAGACTAGAGGGGTGGCTCAGCGATTGTGGCGCTTGCCTGGCATGCACAAGGACACGAGTTCAAACCCCAGCACCCTGAAGTGTCCCAGGAATGAAGGTCACATGAAAAACTAAACTGATTCCCTCTCTCTCTCTCTCTCTCTCTCTCTCTGTCCCTCAATCTTAAAAAAGAAAGAAAGAAAAAGAAAAAAAAGAAAGAAATATCTGCTTCACCAAGGAAATGGATGAAGCAAATGACTTCCAGACAGCCAGGTAAGTAGACCACAAACTCTCTCTGGCTGAGAGGGGGGCTCATGTTGGAGTCCTCTGGGGATGAGGCTAGAAAGGTAGATTGAAGGCAGAATGTGGGAGCCCTAGGGGTTGGGAGTACAGGCTCCTCATTTTACAAAGGGTTGCATCCCAATGAATCCACTGTAAGCTGACAATATCATAAATAGAAAATATATTTAATACACCTAGTCTACCAAACCTCATAGTTCATTTTTAGCTCACCTTAAATAGGCTCAGAACACTTACAGTAGCTATAGTTGGGGGAAAATCATTTAACACAAAGCATTTTTTTTATAATCAGGTGTTGAGTATCTCATGGAATTTATTGAACACCTATAAAAATAAATAAATAAATAAAACCACTGGCCACGTAGTACTCTGTAGAGTCCTGGTCATTTCCCCTCATGATCAAGGAGCTGACTGGGAGCTGCAGTGATGGAAGGAAACTATGAAGTGAGAAGATAATTTTATTGCCATAAAAGAAGTGGCCTTTCAATCAATCAAGTAACCTAGCTCTAGCTCTCATCTTATTACACTGCTGATTGCCCTCCCAGGGCCACTAAAGACTTGAGTGGCAACTAAGACAATGAATGATAACAAACTGGATCTTCGTTTTTATTTTTTTAAAGAGAGAGAGAAGGAGAGATTCAGTTTTGTTTAGTTTTTCATGTGACTTTCGTTGCTCCGAGACTTTGTTGTGTACGTAGTGCTGGGGTTTGAACTCACATACTCGCGTATGCCAGGCAAGCACCTTAACCACTGTGCCACCACTCCAGCCCCACAAACTGGATCTTCTGAATAAGGAAAAGAGCTTTCTTTCCTTGTGTCTTGTGTCCCTGAGGTGTCCCCTCTGTTTTGAACCTAAGAAAACTTCAGGGAAAAGAACTTTGAGAACCTTGACCTTAGACATCTGACAGGAGCAACTTTAACTGGAAACAAATAAATGAAAATACCCACATACCTGCTAAGAATTCAGTGCAATTCCTAGAGGAACCTGTGTCCCTTCCATTCAGAATAAAACACAGCCAGTTAAGATCTTGCTCTAAATTTATACCTTTAGCAGTGCCATGCAAGGCCCTGAGACACGAGCTTCTGCCCCAGTGTGCATGCCTTAAGTACTGCAGAAGCAGACCTCAGAAGACAGACAGCTCATAGGCAAACTGACAGATTTGCCTGCCTAAAATTTTATTATTTAACGTAAAACACCATTAATTTTATTAGAAAGCAGATTTTGAATTAGGAAGAATATTTGCAACATAGATTACGAGAAAAATTTAATGGCATCCTTATACGTCAAAAGAATAGAAGGTACTGCAATGGACTCAATGTGTCTCCTAAAATTCATCTGCTGAAATTCTAAACCCCAATGTGATGCTATTTGGATGTAAAGCATTTGGGAGGTAAGTAGGTCATGAGGGTGGAGCCTCATAAATCTTATTGGTGCCATTGTGAAAGAGACCTCAGAAAGCTCTTGTCCTCTTCTGCCACGTGAAGGTATGGGAAGAAATTGTCTACAAACCAGAAGAGACCCCTCACCAGAACCCAGCTGTGCTGGCACCCTGATCTAAAACTTTTAGCCTACAGCACTGTGAGAATGTTAGTTCTTAAAGTCACCCAGCCTATGGTGATTTGTTATAGCAACTCTAACTGACTAAGACCATACCAGGCTTGAAAAAGAAGAGTACCCTGTGATCCAGTAATGGCTCTCTCTTATATTTCCAAAAGAGTGGAAAACATATGTCTACACAAAAAAATATACACACTGATGTTTATATCTATTTTGTTCATAATGACCAAAACTTTGAAAGTAACCATGATGTCTTTCTGTAAGTGAAATGATAAACTGTGGTACATTAGAAAATGGAATATTACATAGCACTAAAAAGAAATGAGCTATCAATCAATGAAAAGACAAAGAGGAAACAATGCACATTACTAAGTTAAAGAGTTAATATTAAAAGGCTGCATACTGTATGATTCCAACAAATTAACATTTGGAAAAAAGAGAAATTATGTAAGCAGAAAAAGAAAAATCCGTTGTTGCTAGGACCTAAAGGAAAGGGAGGGATGAGTAGGCAGAGAACAATTTTATGGTCAACTGAAACCATTGTGTGTGACACTATAATGGTGGATACATGTCAACGTACATTTGTCCAAACCCACAGAATGCACAACACCAAGAATGAACCCTAGTGTCAATGATGGGCTTTGGGTGATAAGTGTTGCCGTAGGTTCACCGATTGTCCCAAATGTGCCACTGTTAAGTAGGATGTTGTTAGTAAGGAAGGGCATTCGGAGACATTATAAAGTGGGAACTACACATTCCACTCTGTCTTGCTGTGAATCTAAAACTGATCTAAAAAAAAAAATATTGATTTCATCTTTAAAAAAAAAGAAATGAGCAAAAGATTTGAATAAGTAATTCACAGAAGGAAAAATGCAACTGTTTGATGAAAAATTAAATTGAAAAATGTTTAACTTCTTTTGTAACCACAAAGTTCAAATAAAATAATACCATTTTGTCTACTAAACTGACAAGATTTTTTAAAAATGGGGAAAGAATGAGAATCCAAAGTTGGCAAGTGCACAGATAAGCAGTTGTGTTTATCTATCGTCAATGATGGGGTAAATTGTTATAGTTTTTCTGGATTCACTTTGGCAAGATGTTCCAAACAACTTGAAAAATGTGCATACCCTTAACTCCCATTCTGCACTAAGAAATTTATGCCAAGGGAAAAAAAACATGGATGTTCATTAAATACAGCTGACACCAGTAGAATATTGCAAACAGACAAAATGTTAAAAAAAAAACAGAAGGCTAATACTAAAAACTAGTATTTCCACATGATTGAACAATATGCAGCCATTAAAACATATGATATGGAAATTTACATAGTGACATGGTAAGGTGCATGTAATATATTAATAATTTTGTAAAAGAAATTAAATGCATTACAATCCCATTTATGCTAAAAATAATAAATGTTCCTGGATGTATATATCCCCAGAAGTATTTAATGGAAAGGAAAAGGACTGGAAAACTATTTACCAAGAAGTTAATAATAGCTATCTGTAGATGGAGGGGTTGTGAATTGTTTTTCTAATTTTTCTTCAAGAAATGTAGACATGTAATAAAAAAACACAATGAAAGAAAATGAGAAAATCTCAACAGAACCTTAATTCTGGTTCTGTAATATATTTGTGATCACCGTTGTGGGCCCAGCAGGCCACATTTGGTCGCACACCATGACTGAGCAATTTCAGTCCCTCAGGCTGGAATATGTCCATTCCCATTTCTTTTACAGACAAAATTTTTCCTCCAGGCCACCATTTGCCTCTCCTTCCCTGCCTTCTCCTCTAAACAAATATTGACACTAAGGGAGGGTGGAGCCCTCCTAAAGTTCATTGCTAATGTGTTGTGTTATTGAGACAGCAGCTGTAGGTCAGACTGCAGCCCAGACATCTGTGCTTCACAGAGACTGCTTTCCAGGAAGCCAGGAAGACCTCACAGTAGCCATGACTCCTCAGGAAAGAAGAATTAAAATTTAAAATGCAGCGTTTAGCTTTGTGGGTTTGCAATGCTTGTAACAACTAGCATGCACACCTGGGAGTTTGATGGGTTACCACCAGAATTTTGAAAATGTCTGGAAATCAAGTCAATCTGTGCAAGAGGGGAAAGGAGCTCTGCAAAGCTGTCAGGTGTCAGGAGCTGTCCAATTAAACAGGAGAGGAGAGTGTGAAGTGGGTTTTAAGGGATGGAAAGCGTAACCTCCATCTTCCATGTGGACCATTTCCAAGACTGGTCAGATTCTTCACCCAAAGCCTCTGCCCACAATCCTGCCTCTTGGTCATAACCTTGGTGGATGGGCCCAGCTAGCTTTCAGACAAGCCTAGGGAGACACTTCTTTTGGGTCCCTGATGTTTCCTTTTGGCTCTCCTACCCTGTTGTCTATTACTGATCAGGGTTTCCAAGGATCTCTGAGACTCCCAGGTACCCCATATTCTGCAATAAGCAATAAGATTGGAACCATACAGTATTAGAGCTGGGAGGAATTGCAGGACAGATCTGACCCCATTTACAGCACTGTGTCACTACAGTTAGTGGCTAAGCCGGCCCTAGTACCAGGTCACATGGCTCCAACCCATTTTGCAATGCCCTTGCTCCTGACAGCATAGCTGTGGCCCAGAGTCACCGGCACTACCTCAGAGCAGCAACGATGCAGAATTTTTTTCTAAGCCTCATGCTAGGCTCAGAATTAGAGTCTGAGTTTTAATAAAATCCTTGTGTATACACTTAAGTTTGAAAAATGCTTCTGAGACTCAAGGGCAGAATGATATCTCTCATCTGTGGAAGCTAGAATACATGGGGAAGCAGTATGTTAGACGACTAAGCTAACAATAACTTCAAATTGTGTGATTCTCAATGCAACAGGGAGATGACTCCCTAGGACACTTGGAGGCGTAGGGAGGGGGATGGGGTGGGGGAGGGCGTAGGAAGAACTCCTAGGAGACAGGAGAATGGGAATATGGGGGAATCATCTCAGAAGGAGATCTCTGTCCTCCACAAGATAT
>PVKS010047395.1:0-12847 GCA_004027875.1 Aplodontia rufa | reverse complement strand
TTTTTTCAGGGCTTCTAACACCGTAGGCCCTGGAACAGAGGCTTGGCTGTCACTGGTGGTGAAGAACCTGGTCTCAGCTCTGGAAAGATTTCTGAGACAGGAAAAGCGAACACTGTTAGGTAGGCAATGGGGCTTAGGGAAGGGACCACCCCCTAGGGCTCTCAGCTCCACCCAGGGCCCTCGCAGCACTCCACCTCCTCCCATCTGGGGAAACTGGGCCATCCTGCAATTGAAGTGAAAAAGCTGGACAAGCACAGGGGATTCAGGACCAGGAAGGGAAGTCCCCCGTCCTGGGATGCACAACAGCCCAAGGGACTGCCCTGAAGTTAACTCGTTGCTCTTCACCTTACCATTAGCATTGCTGTTTGCTTCTGCTCTGGGCATTTTTTGAAGGAAAAAGAAACTCATGGGCAATAGAAAAGAAATTACATGAAGTCCAGCTGTCAATCAAGGTGCCAATCAATCACAGAGCCACCCAGGGGAGAGCAGGGAAAGCTAGCACAGCCCAGTAAAAGCCAACTCCACTGACTGTGTAGACGGGGCCTTGAGGCCACTTCTCAGTTCAATCCGCCTGCTCTCCCAGAGTGAACTGTCACCTTCAAAAAGACTTCTCCCTTGACCTTTGGGACTCCCTCAAAGGTACTGCAGCTTCTGGAGGAAGCCTAGGTTAAAGGACGTTTGTTCTAATACATCTGATGGTGCCTCAAAACAGAACAGCCCTGCTTCAGGATGTGAGCCATCAGCCAGGGTGGACGCTCGCAAGTAATCACCAAACTGCCAGGTGTTCTGGAACGGGATCAAGTGGCACTTCCCTCCCAGAACATGGTCTCCAGAAGCTTCACCATCGTGCAGCATGAGATTATTAAAGCAGTTCTTCTAAGATGACTTTTAAATTGCAAAATGATGTTGTGGCAGCCTCTCCGCCTCAATGTTTAGGGAACTATCTAGAAAGTAACTGTGCATCCTAAGTGATGGGCTGGCACATAATTGCAAATCATTACCTCTTGGGCAGGTCATGCTGACAGTATTACCTCCCAGCAGGCTGACAATCAGAAACCTGCTCTGATCTGGTGGCTTTTCACAGCCGGCAACCTTTCTCCTTTATTCCTGGACAGAATGGAAATTAGTGTTGTGCATGGCTTCTCCTTCCACTTCCAAGGGCCATTTATCATATCAAAGTCCATTTGTCTGCGCACCAGCCTAACCCAATTAGGTAAACAGAGTTCTTGGAGGGACCCACAGCTGTTAGCAAGACAAGTAATCACAGAAAAAGCCTCCTGAAGCAGCTGCCCGCATAAACAGTTTTCCAAAATATGGCTACCAAGAGGCAGTTCCGGGAGGGCGCTTGAGGATGCTGGGAATGCTCAGTGTGCAATGGAACTGCAGCCCCAAATTCCTTAACGTGGTCACTAAGCCCCAGCACGACCTGGCCCCTCCTCCCTGGACCTTCCCTGACTGCAGCATGGCTCCAATGCTCCTCCGCAACAGGAGCTGTGGCTCCCTGCCTCACTCCGCTGTCTTCTAAGAGTCCACCTGCTCTGTTCCCCCCTTTATTCTCTTTGAGCTCCCCGTGTTTTTCCTTGGAGACACCTACTGCAGTGTTCAATTATATACTTATTTCTGTGGCTCTCAGTTCAAGGGGTTTCTCTACGGTGAGAACCTAAGCCATGTGGGGAACGAGGGAGCCGACTGCTCAGTGCACTTCCAAGTGCCACACATAGTGTGGGCTCCGTTTGCATTTCCTGAAGGAGCAGGAAGGTGCAGGGTTATCTGTTTCATGGAGGATTTCAATTATTCCACACCGTGCCTCCTGAACTTGACAAAGAGCATCTCATTTTACAAAAAAAGGAAACAGATTCAGAGATATGACGCGATGCTCTCAGGATCAGCAGCTGATAGGCAGAGGGTGAGTTGCAAACTCAAGTACGACTTGAAGACCGTGGTTTTTCTTTTAAAAGTTTTCTATATACTTGCTGGTGCCAGACCCAGTGCTAAACGCAGTCATGATTTCCTTTAATCCTCAAAACAATCCTTCGTATAAGTATTGCCTCCATTTCCCAGGTGAGAAAACTGCAGTTCGGAGAGTTTAAGTAATCTGCCCGAGGTCACACAGCTAGAAAGGGGCTGAATTCCTGAATCCAAACGCACACACTCATCTACGTTGCCTTCAATCTGGGGTCACATGATCACAGGCCACTGTTGTGGTTTCCTCTAATTTGGTTTTGAGGTTTCTCCCTGGAGGGTGCCAGAGGCCATGCCAGGATAGCCGTTTTCTAGGAGAGCCCTGACCGGCTCTCAGTGTGATAGCTGTTTTCTAGGAGAGCTCCCAGTGTGTCACCAGTGAGCCCCAAGGAGGAGGCAAAGACAAGAAGCATGAAAATAAAATGTAGTACTTACAGGAAGGAAACTGATAGGGTCTGGCGGCTCCAGTGGTGGGTAGGGAACCAGAGAGGGCCTGCAGGCTGGCTTTAGGAGACCATCCTGCAGGCCCCCAGCAGGGGTGGCAGCCCGGCTCATCAAGGAAAACTGGCCCAAATGGAGACCTTCATTGTGGGACTCTGGTGTTGAGCGTTAGGTCTGATCTTGGTAGCAGCTGAAGGATGTTGAGTTTGGGCTGAGAGAAGCAAGCAGCCCATCCCACACATCACCACAAAGCAAGGGAACATTTTAACCAGGCCACAGGTGACAGGTCACCACTTGATTCAAAGAACTCAAGTCAAACCTAAAACTGGATACCAAAGTAGCACCCATAGGACACAAAATTATGGCAGCCACCTACTCCTGTACGCAGGTCTGGGGATTGTTTTAAAACAAATTATGTGTTAAAGTGGAAAGGAAGACTATATTCAGGACCCAGCCATAGTGTCAAGAGAGGTCTGGGGGTTGGGGATTTAGCTCAGTGGCAGAGTGCTTACCTAGCAAGTACAAGGCCCTGAGTTTGGTCCTCAGCCCTGAAAAATAAAGAGAGGTCCAGCGTGACAGAGATGGGCAGAGTGAGGGGCAATGATAAACTACCAAGTGAGGGCGAGATTCTTGCTGAACTGGGCGAGGTAGGCCAAAGACAGGAAGGAGCAGAGGCTCTGCCAGGTCCCGGGGTGCACTGAGCAGGCAGTTCCTGCAAGTTAGAGTGCTGGTGTCTCCGTTGTCTCTGTAGCCCAGCACCTCCCCTGGGATTTTCTTTCATGGACATTTGGCAGGACAGTGGCAGGTGGAGGAGGTGGAAGTGGAGAGGGCATGGGTGAGTGGGTGAGTTTTGGGACCTGCCACAGTCCATTCACCCCTTGGGAGAGCTGGGGCTGGGGTTCGGCCCCAGGCTGCCACTTCCCTTTGTGTCTGGCTCTGCTCCCTGGCTATCTTGGGTGTGTCTTCTAACCTTCATGCTCATCACCTTGACTTTGCCTCTGATAGAGAATTGCTTTCCGGAGTGGGGAGAGGAGTTCCTGCTGGATTATGCTAATCCTTTCTCAGTCTTGATTTTTTGGGCTCCTGAGAAGCCGGTTCCTAGCCTGCTAAGTGCGGTCAGCAGCTTCAGCTTCAGTCTTTCAATCAGACACACTTAACTGAGCACCTAGTGTGTGGGAGTGCGTGTGCCTGACACAGACAGAGCTGACTGAGACCCCTGAGCTCAGGCTCAGCCACCTACACAGCTCCCATTCATGCTGGATTTAGAGGAAGAAGATAAGAAATCATGATAGAAGCTGAGATTTGAAAAGCTCCCTGGACTGTGGCTGTCAGTTAAGGAATACTTACTCTGCCCAAAATTATTCTAAGAATTTTATACACATTGACAACAAGCCTATGAGGTGGATCCTGATATTAGGCTCATTTTAGATGGAAGCTGAGGGGGAACATCTTGTAGAAAGACAAAGCCACGAAGCAGGGAAACTGGGACTTGACTCAGCCAGTGCACTCCACACCGCAGGGCTACCAGGTGGGCAGCGTAGCCTCTGCCGCAGCATTGTGCCAGCAGGTAACTGACGATGTTCACCAGGGATTAAATGCACATAAGGAACCACCATGTGATCGTAAAGCAGCAGCCAGCAGGGGCTGAACTTGCAAGGTACTGGGAATCTGAACCATTCCTGATAGCAGCTGGGTGCTCAGAAAGTCATGTTGCCCTGAAAAACACCTCTTGCCTTCAGAGGGATGCTTCCCAGACCTCCCTGTGAATCCTACTCTCCTGAGAGTCTTGGTGAAGTGCAGGTTTTGATTCCACAGATCTGGGACAGGGCCTGAGACTTTGCACATCTAGTAAATTCCCAGGCAATGCTGTCAATCTGTAGACCATGCTTGGATCAACAAGGCTCTGAGAGTGGCTCTCAACGTGCACTTCCTGGATCTACAGCAACACCTGGGAGCTGGCTAGAAGTGCACATTCTCTGCAGACCCATGGCATTAGAAATTCTGGGGTGGCAGTAGGGGGTTGGAGGTGGCAACTGCACTGCAAGATCCCCCAGGAAGGCTGATACGACTGAGATCGGCACCTCTGATTTGGAAAGCAGTGTGTTCTCCTCTGCTGTCTTTGATGGGTGGATGCTGTCCTATGTCCATACGAGGGAAGAAGTCCTAATGTACTTGCCACATGCAGAGAACCCATGCAGAGCCCTTCCAGATAAATCTCTCAACTTCTCAAAGATGGCAAGTTGTATAAGTAGCCTTCCCCAATCCCCAGACCAGATCCAGGTCCCTCTGCAGTCTGAGCTATGAAATTGTCAAATATACATGTGTGCATAGGCTTTATGCTACTTGACAAACTTTTCCAAGATCTAAATGTAAGAATAATAGAATAAAAGTAGCATAACAAAGGCCTCTCTCTGATTGACATGGCTTCTGTATTTGTTAGATGGAAGGCTATAACTTCTTAATAATAGTGCAAGTGGGGTTGTTATGATTTTATGAGCCCTAACTTTAATTCAACAGAAACTGGGATATTTATTTCCACTGTAGCACATCCATTTCTGAATTCCACAAATCAATTGATTGATGTGGTATAGAGGGGATGGGCTAAGCAATACATATGTAAGATGGAACTTCCAGTGATCTGTTTTTATTTTGGGCTCCCATTACACATCCAGGATGGGGCATGCGTGAATGAGAGTGGTGGCGGGAGTGTGAGGAGGATTCTACTCCACCCAGCCCCCGATACTCAAGGGTAACAGAGCTCCACCATCTTGGAACGCAGTCCCTCGACTTGAAATTCCCAGATACTGTTGCGGGGCAGTAACTGGATACTCCTGTAGGGATTTTTAACCCACTCAGCAAGAAATGACACATTTCTGTCATCAGAAAGAGGTTCCAGAGGTCCCCCAGAAGGGAGAAGAGGATCTCAATTCGATCTGGGCAGGTTCTTGACCAATGCCACAGGAAGGAATTTTAGGATGCATCAAAAGAGGCACAAATATTTATTTAAGAAATCCAGGACAGGGCTGAGCAGTGGCTCAGCAGTACAGCATTTGCCTGGCATGCGCAAGAACCAGGGTTTGATCTTCAGTGCCACGTACACAACAAAGTGGAAGAAAAACAGAAACCAGATGAAAAACTAAAATTAACTCTGTCTCTCTCTAAAAAATAATAGAAATTCAGGAGATTTATTTAGGAAAGCAATAGAGAAGGATACACATTCAAAGGGAGAAGGTGTGTGGGCATTTGTGAGACATAATTACACACTTCTAGGGCCATGAGTGCTTTTTTTTTTTTAAGAGAGAGAGGGACAGTGAGAGAGAGAAGGAATCAATTTTATTTAGTTTTTCATGTGGCTTTCGTTGCTCCAACACTTCACTGTGTACGTGGTGCTGAGCTTTGAACCTACATCCTCGCGCATGCCAGGCAAGCGCCATAACCACTGAGCCACCACTCCAGCCCCATGAGTTCTTCTTTTAATAGAAACTTGGAACACAGTGATCGTGACGAGCGTATGGGGGTAACATCAGCCTGGTGAGCTCAGTTCTCCGAATCGTGGTGCACAGGGTGGGTCACGGTGATGTGGTTCTTGCAAGGTCTCCAGGTTGATGTCATCTGGTCAATAGATAATGTTTGGAATATATCCAATGTCATGAGCTTCTACTGCAAGCTAGCAATATATATATATAAGTATTAAAAATCTAGACTCACAGTACTCTGAGATTCAAGGGTTTTGTTTTTTTTTTTCTTTTTAGAATTTGTGTCTGCCTGTAATCCCAGCAATTTGGGAGGCTGGAGCAGGAGGATTGCAAGAAAGTTTGAAACCAGCCTCTGCAACTTAGTGACACTGCCTCAAAAAGAAAAATTCAGAAGTGCTGTGGAAGTGGCTTAGTGGTAAAGCACCCCTGGGTTAAATCCCCAGTACCTAAAAAAGAATTTTGTCTGGAAGAAAACAGGGTTGGCGAATAAAGCTGAGGGAGCTCTTGGAGCATCTCAGATTTTAAAGTGCATTCTCTCTCCCTTCCCTGTTAGTCTCCTTACCTATCCCTATTTCTTCTATCCCACCTCGTTTCCACTCACATTTCATTGGCCAGGACAGGTCTCATGACTGCTAGCTGCAAATGAAGCTGGGCAGAGTGACCTTTGAGACGCCCAGGAAAGAAAAGAGAACACAGGGAGCGGCTTCCACATCCATTACATTCCAATGCCCGTGAGCAGTGAGGACAAAGATGAACAACAGCTCCCCAAGCTCTCTGGAAGTCAGCGTGTTACGCTGCTCTGGGCAGAGCATTCGTTACATGCCAGGCACTGACTGGTACATATGCTATCTCAGCTGGTGTTAAAATAGGCCTCTGAAGTGGCCCCATCATTTAATTAGCCAGGTCACCCCTGCAGGCAAGATCTGAGGCAGTGCGTGCCCTCTTCGTCTGATCCCGGGGCACTCAGGGCCAACCGTGGCACAGCAGCAATGCCAGTTTCTCCCGTTCCTTCAGGGAGCTAGTTCCATCTTGCCTTCTGGTGGCCTCACAGGTATTTATAATTCTATTTTACCAGCATTGGACCACAATCTCTGGAGGCCCTGACTGGGTACAGAACTCTAGCCAGCAGAGACCTGTAAGGTCCATGCCCTGAGAACACCATTAACACACCCAGGATGCTCCACACCTGGGGTTAGCACAAGCCCAAGACTTCAAGGCTGATCCACCCTCCACCCTCATTTTCTACCCTGTCCAAGCGAGAAAGAGAGAGCAACCAGGTCTTTCCTCGAGCCAGAAATGCAAGGAAAATGCAGAGAGGACACATTGGGCAGGGTACAGATATGCAAATGCAAAGCGAAAGCATTCTCCTTTCCTCACCTGGGCTACCTGGAAGGTCAAAGGAACTAAGCACAGCTGATACCTTGGCACTATATCCTCAGCTTCCGGTGCGGTTCCTACCCCTTTCCCAAGTGTACAGGTCTTCCCCTGTCATCCAGTGTTAGTAGTAGCAGGGAAACCTTCTTAAACACTTTTTAAAAGAGGCACAGTGTATACTACAAACAAGGATGCCTGAGGTTATCTGAACCCTTACTCACATGGACACACTGTATGTGTTTAGACAACGCCTATTTTGTGTCCATTTGATTGCTACTTCATAAACACAGGTGTGTGTGTGTGGTAGGTAGCAACCAAATTCAGAAATGGAACAGTCACATGATTTCAGCAGGGTGTAGAGGAAGGGAAACTAGCAATCTAGGGTGGGCCCCAGAGGGGGATGCTCTTGGAATCACGTCTAACTTTTCTTTCCCTTCCTCTGGCCTTACCCTTAACCTCTACCACCCCATCTACCTGCCACCTATCACTATGACACTGGTTGTTAAATCCTAGGCGCCCTCGGCTCACCCCTACCGTGTAGTAAGCACAAACAGATAAACACATCTTTGGCTGACAGCTTATTCCTTGACTAAGTCCAGAGCTCCGTCTTCAATCGCAAGTTCTTCACTGATATGACAGAGAGCGAAAGGCGGAGCGTTCCTGGTTGGGTAGGGGCTGAGCCTAAATTCCATTTTGTAAAAAAGTACAAAGTAATGAGGCTTGCTTCTAGTCCTCACAGCCTACCCCTCAAAGACCCGAATGAGGCACATTTAAGGACTCTTCACCCTAAAGGGTATGGTGTCCTTGGTGAAGGTCTCGAGGTACTGTCTCAGAGTTTGTGCAGCTATGGGAGTCCCTAGCCACATGAGGTGCCTTAAACTGAAATTAATGACATGTAAACAAAATCTAAAGTTTAGCTCCTCAGTCACACTGGCCCCATTTCCAGGGCTCAAAGGCCAGTGTGATTAGTGGCTGCCACTCCAGCATAGATGAAGAAAGCTCTTTTGGACAGTGCTGCTGGAATTACTATCCTTTACCCTCAGACCTTTATTTATTTTTTTTATTAGTGCAGTATAGTTGTACATAATGATGGGATCTGTAGACACATATTCCTAGATGCACACAATACAGCCATACAATTTGGTCAATATCCCTGCCCCTCCCCCTCACCCCTTTACCTCCCTCTTTCCATCCCCCAATCCTTTGCCTCTCTTCTGGGTCCTATATTTTTCCTAAAATACCCAAGTACAGTGTCATAACTCTTATACCTCTGAAGAACATTTTTATATACGTGACTGTAGTATATACAGTGACATACTTATAAATGCTAGGAATGTACCTTGTTTTATCTCAGTTCCCACATTGCCCCTCCCTTCCTATCATCCCTTGTTATTCTTCAATGTATTTGACAATAGGATTAAACATTTACATTTTTGTTATGTGATCTTGGTGCAGCACAGCTTGTTCAAATATCTTGTGCACTATCTTGCAACTGTATCTCATAAATCTTAACATATTACATTTTTGTTCTGTGGTTCTAATCCATGAGTTTATCTACCTTTCCCCCAAGCTTGGGTTTAGCTCCAGCCTCCACAAATGAGGGAAACCATTTTGCCCTTGACTCTCAGTTTGGCTAACTTTGCTCAGCATGATTGCTTCCACTGCCATCCATTCACCTTCAATGGATGCAATATCATTGTTTCTAAGAGCCACCCTCAAATCTTTGAAATGGCTCCAAGACAACCCAAATTCTTGTCTGGCTTCCTCTGAAGATGTCAGGCAGTGGCCACTGGCATTGCTCCCCAGAAAGACTATTTTGTGGCCATTCTAAGTCAGCCACAGGACAAGCATGAAAGCAGAAGCCAGTGGCATCCTTCCCAAAGGGTTTGTCCATCTGTCTGTCTGCCCACATGGTGGTGTTTAATGTCAGTTACACCAGCGGTGTGATTCCTGCCTGCAGAGTTCGGGTGGCGTGGTTGTTGCTGAGATGGCAGAGCATGGGTTCCATGAAGCACCAAGCTAGCTAAGCGGTGGACTTGGGGACTTAGGGACTTAGGGAGAAGTGTCTGCTGCTGCCTCCCCACACTAGCCTCTGAAGGCCTGAGTCTAACCAGGTTTGCTGGTAGGCAGACCCAAGGCCAAGGGGAGCCCCCCCCCCAGGGTGATTCCCTGAGGGGCAGAGTCTGTTTCTTCCTTGCACTGGGAAGTATAAGCCAATTTCCCAACTAATTTTCATGGTAATTGAGAGCAGACTGCTCCTCCTTGTGAGGCAGAGTCATGCAGTGCTGTGCCTCCAGTGCTGTGCCTCCTAGGCTGAGCTTCCTTTAGATTACAAATGTCCCAGCTTAGTTGTCACTGGTAATTAAACCTCCTTGATTGTCCTATTACACAAAGATTACATGACAGTAAAGGATTCAAACATAACTAATCTTTATCTCCTTTCTAAAGGTTCAGAGAAATGAGAACCAACATGGTGTGAAGCCTGTGAATGATGTTTACCCCGAAGTGTGTGGCAGTTTGGGGGCAGGCTCTGCTCATGGAAATTCCAGAGATTTAAGGCATCTAAGCATGCAAGCGTATATCTGTTTTATTCTTTGACCATGAAAATCAAACATGGATTAGAAACACCATCCACAAATTCTCATGTACAGCACCCAGAAATAAATGGCTGGCATTGACATTTTGTAACCCAAGTCAGTTCCAGAAGCATTTTCCCTATAATTCCTGCTATTGCCAGAAAGTAAGAACTGAGTTTTAGGTCAATTCCTTCTTACCTGCTCATTTCTGCTCTTTTAATTCATTTATTTTTATCAGACTCAGGTTCTATTTCCAGACTTCAAAGCATAGACTTGCAACAGAATCAGCCAAGGAAGCTGCTTGGGCCCCACCTGAGTCGGCATCCCTGTGGCCACAGCACTTAAGTGTTGCACGAGCGGCAGAAGATTCTAGTATAGATGCTTCGACACCAAATCCCTTATGGGCAAAGGTCAACTATCACAATTCTCTGTCTCTCCAGCATTCAATCAGATGCCTAGCCAAGAATCAGCAGTTAGTGAGCTTGCTGAATCAGACTATAAAGGTCTTTCCAACATGTATCTTAAAAAAAAAAAGAACAAAAGGCCACATTGTGTAGGACTCTACTGCTCCAGCCCACCTGCTACAGAAAGTTCAGTAACATTCCCAGAACCTCTCTGAGGTGACATGCCTGTGTCATCAGTGCCTAAGACCAGAAAGGAAGATTATTCCCATGCTACCAGGAATAGCACTTCCTGGCCCTTGGTGGCCATTCTGCCTTCTTCCCTCGGGTTGCACCATCAAGTGTCAGAAGGAGGTGACCTTATCATCAGTGGAACTCTTACACCACTGTCTTCTACCTTTACATCAGAATCACCCAGAAGCCTGCTTCAAAATGCATGAATTTCCAGCTAGAGATAAGAACCTTTGGGGAAGGGGGCTTGGGGCATCAGGTTGTCCAGACAACACCCCATTCTGGATGATGTTGACACTGAATATCCCTGAACCCTTTGTAGAGAAATTCCTATGTAATCCAGTCCTTGAAGATGTTGCTCCACTCCCTGTTTTGCGGGGGTGGGAGAGGCACTGCACATCCTGGGCTCTCCTTGATTTAGGAGGTGGAGTAAGAGCTGATAGGGTTGGAGGCTGAGAGGTGAGCTGGCAGGAGTAAGAGGGGAAAGTCCCTGCTATGTCAGATGCTCAACCCTGTACCTATAAACATGATACAGCACTCTTGGATGCAAGGCTTAATCCAAAAGCCTTCCTGTTATGGTTGGAATGTGAGGTGTCCCTCCAAAGCTCATGCGTGACAACGCAGGTAGGCCGAGGTGAAATGATTGCGTTATAAGAGTCTTAACCCAATCAGTGAGTTAATCCCGTATCAGGGATTAACTGGAAACTGAAGGCAGGTAGGGTGTGGCTGGAGAAGGTGGGTGATTGGGGGTGTGCCTTTGGGTATATATTTTATATCTGGCATGGAGTTTCTCTCTCTGCTTGGTGATGCCTAGAGCTGGTTCCCTCTGCCACACTCTTTCACCATGATGTTCAGCCTCATGTTGAGTCCCGAGGAATGGAGCTGGCCTTCCACTAAGACCTCTGAAACCATGAGGCCCTAAATAAACTTTTCCTCCTACAATTCTCCTTGTCAGATCTTTTAGTCATAGCAGTGAAAAGCTGAGCAAAACACTTCCTCCAAGAACTTCTAGAGGCCTTCCTGAAAACTGAGGACAAAATGGAGGACAGTTTTCTTTCCTTCTTTTTAATTTGTTTTATTTTATATATTTATTACAGTATTTGGGGATTAAATCCAGGGCCTTGGGCATGCTAGAGAAGTGCTCTACCACTGAGCTACATCCCCAGCCCTTTTTGGTTTATTTTGAGACAGGGTCTCACTATGTTGCCTAGGCTGCCCTCAAACTTGTGATCCTCCTACCTCAGACTCCAGAGAAACTCATATTTTTTGAGCATTATTTTCCAGGAATGTTAGTCTCTCCAGACCCCACCGCCTACATCCAAGCAAAGGTAACTGCTTCCCTGTTGCTCCTCACTTCTGAGAGCACCCAAGCCCCCTTTCCTGTATTAGAGTCCCCACCTGACCTTACAGTTCATTGCAGATTGCAGCTTCCTTCCCCAGACAGTCTCAGCTCCTCAGGGCTCCGTTCACCCAAGTCAACCTGATCAAATTCAGGATCCAGGTGGGAGGTCTGCAGGTGAGGCCCACTCTGGCCCTTGGGATGCACTTCTTGAGAGACCTGCACCTACGGGTGTGACCTTCTTAGACCATGGCTTTTCTTTCTCACATCTTCTAGAATTACATTATTACCAACAGATCTGTGCAAAATAGAGAGAAGTCATTTCCCTTAAGATAATGTCAAAGGATATCTGAAGAAGAGAGAGCCAAATCTCCAGACAACACTTTTCACCCTCCAGCTTAACCCTGTGAACCACTCTCCCCTCCCGTCTCACCCAGAGCCAAGGACACACTGAATTACTAGAGCTGAGAGTGTTCATTATCACCCACTAGACTACGAGGCCTTTGAGGTCAAGGGCCCGTGTCTTAGTCATCACCTTGTGCCTGGCACTTAGGAGCTAGGCAATGAATATTGGTGAGGGGTTAGTTCATCTGCTTCTCATTCACAATCAGACCCACATAACTCACAGTCCAATCTCTTCTGAAATACACAGGGCTCAGAGATCAGAATGAACCAGAACTGTATGCCCTTAGCATGGTACTTTTTCTTTCCTAATCTGGAAAGAAAGGATCCCAATACATTTACAGAAATGATCCTACCTCATGGGGTTGCTCGGAGGATTCAGTGCACTAATGTGGGTGAAATGCCGTGATCAATAGTTTTAGGCTGTCACAGACCTTTTGGTTAGACTCTCCCCAGCCCAGGCCAGGACTGCCCCGGGAAACCTCTGAATGCTGGTTCAGTGGTTTCAAAGGCATTAGGAACCAGAACTCAAGTGTCCCCTGACCCAGAGCCATAGTGTGACTTTCATGGGTTCTAAGCACTTTTGCTCTTTGAGTACACATTTCTCCATACAATAATAACAAATGAATCATATTTCATGACTGC
>PVKS010047394.1:0-12843 GCA_004027875.1 Aplodontia rufa | reverse complement strand
TCATATGTATTCACTGAATTTTTGTCAACTTGTTTAGAAAACATATTGATAATTCTCAAATGCAGACTATGTAAATATAGCTGTGAATGAAACCAAGAAGATATTGTGCAACGACTAGACAGGAGCAATGGACCTAGTTCCAATAATGAAGTCCATACTTTTACAAGCAGGTCCAGATGTGAGTCACATCCTGGTTCTGTTAAGGTTATGCTTATGGCTGCCAAATCTGATGATATTTCTTGTGAAGAAGTTTATAACAGCCTCATTACATCTTATGACTAAATAGACAAATGGAAAATTATAATTTTGGAGCAATAAAGCAAACCACAGGATGGGTGAAATAAAAATAACCAACTTGGGAGCAAACAGCTGCCAAGAGGCAAGTAGTTTGAGAAAGTTAGTTTTGATTAAATAGCTTTTTAGCAAATAGTTATTAAATACCTATTGCTGTAAAGAAATAGGTTATTTATTCTAATGTGGTCTCAAAATTGTATAAGTGGAGGTAAAGCAACAAGAGTTATTAAGGCATTTAATAAAAGGGGAAGACACAGTTGGAGATCAGTTTGCAAAATGTTGAGGGCCATATGGAGACTATTAATGAGATGATGAGATATCAAAGGGGCAGAGATTTTCAAATATGTGACCTTTTAATCTGGAAAATTTTTTTCCTTATAACTTTTTACTCAATATTTTGACACAAGTCAGACAATTCTCAATCAGTGATGTTCAACTTCTCTGAAAGATACAAGCAATCATACTTTCACAAGACTCAGGAATTTCACTTTACCATTCTTAGGTTTGTTCATTTTACTCATCACTAGGTTATTTAAAGGTGGAATTGCATATTTCATGTGAAATATCTAGAAATTGCTATGAAAGATCTTCAGGGATATTTTGCTAAAGGGCATTTTCTGTAGTGCTGAAACTCAGGGCTGCATATGTATTATTAATAACAGAGAGTTTGAAAAGTTGACATTGAACATCATACAATTTGGAAACTCTGTTAGCCCACCAAATTGAGCAGAGGGTAAGCTTTAGTTTTATTTTTATCAAGAAGTTTTGCAACATATCTGTTCATGGTGATTCTAAGCAAGCACCATTCACTTCAACTGAGACCATTTTATTCCCCTGGTCAATTCCTTGCCTTGAGACATGAAATTTGTAATGATGGTTTTATGGAGCAGTAAATGCACCATCTCTATCTTCCAGAAGGAAGCATCCATTGAAGGATGGATTTTTGAAAAAAAAATCACAGGAAATTATCATTAGTGTATATAGCTCAGTTGTAGAGTCTATCACATCTGAAATTCTAAAATGTGAAGTGCTCTGTTCTTTACAGAACTACAGAGAAGGTGTGAAGGTATGCCAACAGGTATTATCTTAATTTTTAAGGGTGTGTTGTTGAAAAACTTTCTCTCTGCCTGGGGCTTTGCTAGGGAACAGCTAAGACTCTCTGAGGATATGAAAAAAAAAAAAAAACTAAACTAAAAAATAGAGTTAAAATGAGGATAGGCACAGACCTCAGGGCCACGCTTGTTCAAGACTTAGGATAATTCATAGGATCAAGAGGCCCAGAATAGGAGATAGAGACAGAACAAAGATAAAGGTTGGAGCTAATTGTAGAAATCTATTTAGTATTTAGTTCCCTGTTTAATGAAATTTTTGCTGATGAAGGCTCTATATAATCACTGTTAGTACATTTGATAAAGTACTATCTTAGCCTGCTGATAGGTGTAATTAATGTAATTCATGCCTGTTGGGGATGAAGCCCATCATCTTAAAATGTTGAAAGATTGGAAATTTCAGTAAAAGGGGATATTCAATCCAAATTGAGTATGAAATTATCAGTTAGATAACTGAGGCTCACTGATGCAAGTAGCTGATTTATTTAGTAGTTATGAGTTGGATTTAAATACCTAGGTTCAAATTTTGGCATTTCTTGCTATGTGGATTTGGGCAAGTAATTATCTCTCCAATATTCTGTTTCCCCATTTTAAAAATGAAAATAATGACAGCATCTGAGTAAAGGTGTTTTTAAAGTAGAAATATATGTGAATGCACAAATATGGCATCATGAATTCCACTATTATGTATAATTGTATTGCACCAATAAAATTATTTTTAAAAAATTGAAAAATATTATATTTTATAATAATTTTTAAAAAATGAAATGGAAGTCAGTTAAAGCATTTGCACATTATCTGATACATAGTTAATGAGTTGTAATATTACTTGTTATTATTAGTTAATTAATTTCACATTCAATTCAGAATTGCATTCTAGAATGCACTTTAATCACTTAAGAACAGTCGTGGGCAATGGCCAAGGCTGTGTGTCTGTTAAGGCGCTGTTTATTGGCCACAATACATCTACTGTAGGTCTATGTAACACTCAACAAGCAACAGGACTGTTAGTTCTTATTCCCAAATACATGGTTCTATTTTTGAAACTCTCTTATTTTTAATTAAACTCGATCTCTTGAAGAAAAAGATGATATCTTACATCTTCAATGATCAGAATTGACATGTGATTTTAAAAGTGCTTGAGAAGCCAATGAGTCTGGAGTGAGAACATGCTGTAGCTTCTAACCCATAGTCTGATCCAGTCTGATCTCTGGGCTAGCAACAACAAATATGTCAGTGATTCTTTGATATCTTCACCAGCCACACAGTAAAGCACAAGTAATGGCAAATATCCTGCTTTATTTTAACTCAGAAAAAGGGAGAAATCTCTCTGTACATCATGGTAACTCCAAGTGTCATTCAAATAAATCAAACAGAGAGGATTGTGTAAGTTTCCTAATCATAGTGTAGCCTTTTAAAAGTAATGTCATGCAAGCAACCCAGGCCATACCAAGAACTGTAATTGTCTGCTCTTCTATAGTTTTTCATCTAATGGTCATTCCATCTTTTCACCAATTTATCTGCTGGTGGATACCACGTGTACACATGAATGGCTCCATTTTCTGAGTTAATAATAGGGTAGGATGCACGCCGTCTATTTGCCTCCCATCATCTGTTTGGAGAAAATATAATTAAAAAGTACTGATAAATTTTCTTTTTGCTGGGCCAGAGATATAGGTTAGGTGGAACACTGTATTTGGGATTATATCACTTTCTTTACCCCTGATGTGGTGGCCTATGGCATGTTAATTGTCTTCTTTCTTAAATTGCCTGATTAGGTCATGGTCTCCTTCATAGATTGAGAACTCTACCCTAAATACCATTTGACTAGGACACTGAACAGAACCTGACATTGTTTCCAAGGGTTCAGGTTCTGTAACTTAGCTTCTTTGCATAAATTGAAGCACTGCTCTGACTAGACCTCTCCACAGTATCACACAGGTGATATTTACTCGTTTTTATGAATCCTATAAGCCAGATCTTCTGGCCCTTGCCTGCTTGTCAGTTTGGGAGTTCAAATATCAATCATAATTGTTTTAGTCACCTTTTTTGGCTGCTGTGATCAATAGACCTGACAAGAAAATGAGAGGAGGAAAAGTTTATTTTGAAGTTCACTGTTTCAGAGGTCTCAGTCCAGAGACAGTCGACTGTGTTCCTCAGAGCTTGAGGTGAGGCAGAACATCAGGGTAGAAGAGTTTGGTAGAGGGAAGTAGCTTAAGAATCACACAAGTAAACATAGAGTGACTAAGCTCAGCGTACAAAATATAGGCCCCAAAATCATGCCCCCAGAGAACCACCTCCTTCAGCTGCACCCTACCTGCCTACAATCACAGCTCCATTATTCCTTATCAATGGATTAACACACTGATTGGGTTAAAGGTCTTATAACTCAATCATTTCATCTCTGAGCTTTGCATTGTCTCACACCTGAGTTTTTGGGGGACACCTAATATCTCAACCATAAAAACAATACAAATAAATATCTTGCAAATGTTAGCCCACAAAACGCTCATTCTGGGCAATGCTCATAGATGTCCTTTTGTCATTGTTTCTAGCAGTACTTCCTTTTACTTCTTCTTGGAGAAACATTTTATATTAGCATATTAAAAGCTTTGAGAGGGGTGGGAGTGTAGCTCAGCTGGGAGTGCTTGCCTAACATACACAAGGCCCTAGGTTCAATCCTCAGCACCACCAAAAATACATTAACCAAAAAAAAAAAAAAAAAAAGCTCTGAAATGTACCTGCTTAATTACATTTAAATCAGACATTTGTCTGAATCTGCTTCTTCATTAATAAGATAGGATGAAGGCAATTACAGCTGGAAATGGAGGGATGAATTTGTACATAAGGTAATAAGCAGGTGTTTTAGGAACACCGTAGGAACTAACATTTATTGGGCTCTTGTTCCGGGCAAGATCAAGCACTTTACCTAGAGACCTTCATTTAATCCTTGCATCCACCATCAGGAGAAAGTCCTATAATTATCCTCATTTATAGAGGAATAAACTAAATTTTGGACAGGTTAAACAAGCTGCCTAGAAAATACAGATGCATAGTAATAAAACTGGAATTTAAATCCAGTCTGTTCAACTCCACAGCAAATGGTTTCAACAACAAACCATATTGTATTGTTTATTCATTCAGGAATTTACAAGGATAGGTTAAGAACAAGGAAAACGACCTTAAAATACCCCAGAGAAGAAGTAAAATCAGACCAGAGAAAGACATTGACAACATTCAGAAAACACGGCAGGATTTTTCATTCAGTACCTTGAACAAGGGAGGAGGATAAAAGAATGTGTTCCTACAGAGATGAAAAAATGTACTTCAAAGTCATCCTCAAGACAAGCAAACAAACAAAAATAAAAACAAAATGACTTATTTTTGGGTCTCAAATATTTTGTATCATATCTGGTTAATATAGACACATGAATAGAGGTATTCCCTGACATGAACGTGAGCCTAAAGGACAGCAACAGGGTTGCCCAGAGCAGTACATATGGCACATGTGTTAAAAGTGATTTCTTTGGTGATATGGATAAATTTATGACATTCATTATGATGATGGTCTCTTGGGTATATATTTAACACTAAACAAATCAAGTAATAGGAATTATCTACATCTTTTTATGATGTCAAACATGCCCCAATAAAGTGGTCAAAATGAAATGTATGGGAAGAAAAGTGATTTCAGTGAACGAGGAACTATAGAATTGCATTCTAGAATAATAGGATGTCAGAAGTCTTTTGGTAGGTACACACCTAAATAGAGTGCCTTCTAAAGAAATTTTAAAATGATTTCCATTGTGCTTCCTTTAAGAATGATTTTTCTTGGAAACTGAGGCAGCATTGTGGATATTTCATGGAGGGAATGGAATGAGACAAAGTCTGGAAAGTGATTCTGCACTTTCTGTCATTGCGCTGTACTCATCAGTTGACTGCCTGCACACTTGCCCTTTAAAGGGCAAGGAGGTCTATTTTGAAGGGAATGAGATCAATTTGAGAAATTACAAAATTGAGGTTAGGACCAATGAATTCCTTTGGGATGAAACTAAAAGATGTTTGCTGTATTTTAGATGTATGGGATTTAAGACCTCAAGCTCAATCCAGAATGGGATTTATTTTGGGAAATATACCAAATACAAAGAAGCAATAGGCTTAGGAGAACTTTGTGATGATTTGCTAACTAAGTTTCAGTTAATGTTTTCAAAATCAAAAGGGAAGTAAACAAACTGATTATATAGTTAATGATGGTCCTCATGTAAGGAAAATGTTTTCTGAAAAGTTAAATTGGCACAAATAATTTGGTGATCACATCTGAAAGGATCTTGTACAAAAGCACCTGTGGCTAATTATGTTCACATAGATTATGAGTAGTTCAAACCAGTTTTGGCTTACCCAAAATTGTTCTCAATAGTTCAGATTAATTCAGGGTCATTCAGGCTTATTTAAATTAACCAAAACTACTTGAAACAAGTGAATATATTTTCTGTGGTTTGAACTATTTCTGAAACAGCAGGATGTACTTAAAACTTTTCTACAAGTTTTAAATTTCTATTCAGATCACACTACTTCCAACTGAGTAAAACCAGTCATAACTAGGTTTAATTGTTTTAAAACTGGAGTGAATCCATTTAAAAGGACTTGGCTTGGTGTATGTCAGAATTCAAGAAAAACTAAATAGCTAGAAAGCCAGTCTAATGATCTGTTGAAATAAGTCCTGTTTGATAACATGTGTAATATTAAAAAAAAGAATATGGTCAACTGGGTTTTCAGAAATAGATGGGGAAGATGAATAATATGGATATCAGTGGCTACAGGAATGAACAGAACAGCTGGATCAGAAAACAGACTTATAGAATCCTCACCTCTGTTCTGTAAATGGTGGAAGTATGGGCACAGAAGAGATAAACAGTAGAGGAACAAAAGACTTTCTGTTGAGCTAGACCACTCAAAAAATGAATTAGAGGGGCATTCGTAATTTAAAACTCAATGGTAAAAGGGGAAAATTTTCTTGAGAAATAACATGGACAGTTTGAAGTCCAGTCCTGAAGGGAGGTAGTCTGAGGGCTGCAGCAGTTTTGCAGGGACCAGTTAGTCAGTGCCCTCACTGAATCAACACAGCTGGTCAAATGTTCTCTTTCTCTCTCTGACATGTGGAAGCTAACCCAAAATAAGGAAAAGATCAGAGGAACAGGGGAGGAAACTAAGGAAAAATGTATGAGATAGGGAAAGTTCATGGAATGAATCGGATTTAACTTTTGTGTTTTCATATATGAGCATATCATAGTGAATCTCATCAACGTGTATATCAATAAGTCACCAAATTAAAAAATATTCATTAATCACAGAAAGATCAGTAGAGTAAAGGAAAGAGAATGGGGTGATGAGGAAGTAGAAATACTGGGGACTGAATCAGAACAAGTTTTACTGCATGCTTTTATAATTATGTCATTGTATATCCTATTGTCACATACATGTAAAAAGAACCATTAAGGAAAAGAAAAGGAAAATCATTTGACAAAGAACCTATTCATAATTTTAAAAGGTTTCTAAGCGAATTAAGAACAGAGAAGCTGGGCATGGTGACACATGCCAATAACCCCTGTGACTTGGAGGCTGAGGCACTATTGTGATCCTATGATCACAAGTTCAATGCCAGCCTTGGTAACTTAGATATAAGACCCTGTCTCAAAATAAAAAAAAATAATAATAAAAGGACTGGGCATATTGTTCACTGATAAAACACTCCTGGGTTGAATTCCCAATACAAAAAAACAAAAACCAACGAAAAAAAAAGGAATGACCTTAAAGAAAACAAATGGTCCAAAGGGAAATGATATGAGAGAATTTATCTTCTGCTAAATTAAGGTGGCATCACAGGAGGGCTTCAAGGAAAATATCTATGTCAGAGACAAAGTGAGAAACAAGATTAGCTGAGTCAGGCAAAAATGAAGAGATAGAAGTCAACAAATTAAACTCTCACTATACTGTATCACACTTTATATTCCATGTTATATTGTAAATATTGCAAGAATACCTGCAAAACATGCAGTTAACAGGGTGGTATAGAAGAGAGCAGAAAGAGAACAGAAGTGAAGCAGAAAGAAGAATATCTTTGAAGCATTCAGTATCAGGATCTATGTTCATTCATAAATGGTTAAATCACAAAAGAATGTTGAGACTAATAACACAATATTATTTAAAGACCTAGACTATTGGCATATCCTAAAGAGTTCTCCAATACAAAAGAATGCATATAATATTGAGATAGAAAATAACAATAATTAAATGTCTCATTTGTGAAAAATAGCATGTAAATTTTCACAGTTGTTTAAAGAACGGTAGAGGATAGGATTTTATTTCTATGAATATATGTAGGTATTTGGAACACCTAAGTAAAATACAGAGTTGACTTAAATGTGGAGAGTTAAAATTTTAAGAGTGTTCTTTTCAAATCATAAAATGATAAATATTTAAATATAAATAAACAAATTCTGATTTTAACATTACATAACATATATATCTTTCAAAACATAGTGTGGTACCCCAAAAATATATACAATTTCATCAATTAAAATACAGAAAAAACATTATAAAGGACACACATGATTCAATAAAAGAAAAGAAAACAAAGAGGTGAGTGAACAAAGTATTTAATTGTAATGATAGACAACTAAAATCTTGGGCATATATCAAAGAAAACTCAATTACTAGAAGAAAAAATATGATCAACACTCCATGACATTGATGTCAGCATTGCCCTCCTTTTTTTTAATTTTTTTTAAATTAAGGAATTGAGTAATTGTACAATCATAAATGCATTTAAAGTAACAATATGATATGCATATACTCTATTTTTAAAGAGAGAGGAATAGTGAGAGACAGAAAGAGATAATTTTATTTAGTTTATCATGTGGTTTTCATTGCTCTGACACTGTTATATATGTGGTGCTGGGGTTTGAACTCACATGCCAGGCAAGTGCTGTAACCACTGAACCATGGCTTTAGCCCCTGCATATACTCATCAACCAGAATTACCCCTAGATCCCTCCCTATTCTCCCTCTCTCTCCTCTCTCTAACCTACCATATCCCCCCACCACTACATACTATTCTATGATTGCCCTAGACCATGTGTTACTATACCTTTGTTGGGAATAATACATCAGATTAACTACCTTTCACACAGGCCGGAGTTTAGCTCCAGCCTCCACAAATAGTGAAAATATTTGATCTTTGACTCTCTGGGTTTGGCTAATTTTTCTCAACATGACTTCTTCCATTGCCATCCATTTACCTTCAAAAGCTGCAATTTTGATGTTTCTAATTGGTGAGTAGAACTCCATAGTCTATATGTGTATGTATATACATACCACAGTTTTTGGATCCATCCATCCAGTGAGGGGAATCTGGGTTGGTTCCATAAATTAGCCATTGTAAACTGAGCTGCTATGAACATAGATTTTGCTGTCACTGTAATGTGTTGATTCTAATTCCTCTGGGAAAATACCCAGAAGAGGGATTACTGGATGGTATGGTGGGCCCATCCCTAATTTTTTTTTTTTTTTTTAAAGAGACGGACAGTGAGAGACAGAGAAAGAGAGAAACAACTTTATTTAGTTTTTCACATGGCCTTCATTGCTCCAACATTTAGTTGTGTACGTGGTGCTGGGGTTTGAACCCGGGTCCTTGTGCTTGCCAGGCAAGCGCCGAAACCGCTGAGCCACCGATCCAGCCCCACATCCGTAATTTTTTGAGGATTCTCCACACTCCTTTCCAGAGCCAGCACTGCCTTTCTTGACAAGACTCCCATAGCTCAAGAAATAGAACCAAGTATAAACGAGTGGGATGTCATTAAACTGAAAACCTTCTGCACAGCAACAATTAGTCAAGAGTGTCAAGAAAGAACCTACAGAACAGGAGAAAAATCTTTGCCTGCTACAACTCCGATAGAGGGCTATTATCCAGAATATACAAAGAACTCAAAAAACTGAATAGCCAAACCACAAATAATCCAATCAATAAATGAGCTAGGGAACTAAATAGAAACTTCTCAATGGAGGCAGTCCAAAGAGGCCATAAATATATTAGAAAATGTTCTACATCACTACCAATCAGAGAAATGAAAATCAAAACTTCACTCAGATTCCACCTCACTCCTGTCAGAGTGGCAAAAATGAAGAATATGAAGAATCATGGATCCTAGAGGGGTTAGGGGAAGAAAAGAACTTGTACCTCCTCTCCAGAAGGCAATGTGGAGGCTCCTCAAAAAAGTAGGCCTGGAACCACCTTATGACCCAGCTATCCCACTCCTGGGTATTTTCCCAAAAGAGCTAGTATTGGGATACAAGAGACACAGCTACATCAATGTTATAGCAGCTCATTTTACTATAGTTAAACTATGGAACCAACCCAGATGCCCCTCACTGGACAAGTGGATTCAAAAGCTGTAAGATTATGTATATATTATATATACATACATATATTATGTATATATTATATATAATATATATATATTATATATATATATTATACATATGTGTGTGTGTGTGTGCATGTGTGTGAGTTCTACTCTGCTATTAGAATGTTATATCTGGCATAGAGTAGACACTGAAGGCATGCTTATTTTACCCATTTATATGAGTAATATTGTATTGTAAGAATGCCTGACATCAAACACTCTTGGGATTCTTGTTTATTTCTTTATCTCTGAGTGATGTTGCACTAAAATAGGTCCTGGTCTATACACATTTCTCTTTTCTTCACCTATGGGTGAGTAATGGTGTTCTAGACCAAGATCGGACATACTAAGTGTGTAACATAACACTCATTTTAATCTGTGTGAGAACTGCTATATCAGAACCGTACCTAGGATAGACTACATACTCTCTACATGCTCTATTGCCATCAGTAATGATAGAATAGAAATAGTACTGCACATGTAGAAGCTCAATATAAGCTTAATTCCTCTTGATTTTCTGAGAATAAATTTTTATTTCAGTATTACCTACTATGGATTATGTGCTCAAAATCAAATGAGAGTCCTTCACTGAGGCAAAAGTAATAATATACTTAAAACAGTGTCCGGCATATATGAGGTACTTAATTCATGTCCACATATGTGAGTAAAATTATTCTCTTATGTAGCTTGGCCTATATGAGGTACAGGCTTCTTTCCTTCCTCTTTATGTGATATGCTGCAGTTTACTAGTGTCAGTAATATTTAGGCACTGATGCGAGGTTGTTTCTTCCCTGCTATATTTAAGTAGTGTTAAATATATGTGTCTGGCACACTCTCAGAGCTCAGTGCATCCCAGTTTCCTTACTTCATGTGTGAGTGATGTTGAAGTAGACCACTGTCTAAAATATGCGAGGTACTTCATTAACGCTGATTTTCTTCTTTATGTGTGTGTGTGTGTGTGTGTATAAATCTGTCCTGGAATAGAATTCAGCATACAATAAATTATGGATACATACTTTCTTCCTTCCACATATAGATTACTAGTAATGAACTAGAATGTTGCCTGGCATAGTCATGCTCTATGCAGGCTAATATTTTGCACAGACTTCATACTTAATAGATGCACACTTTCCTTTTCCAGTGTGTAAGCAATGCCTTACTGACTGGCTTATATCTGTTCTTCCAAGTGTGCTAGATCTTTATCCTTCTCTGATAGAATTATGATTTGATGTGATTAGTACCTGGCATATATTAGACAGTTAATTCATGCTTACTTTTTCCCCTAATGTGTTGATCAATGCCATTTTATAATAGTGTCAGTCATATATAATGGAATCTATTCATGACTGCTTCTTCACCCTATATCTGAGCATATTTGTACTAAAAATACTCCTTTCTCATAAAAAGCACAGAGGGATAATTGCTTCTTTTACCCTATTGTGAGTACTGCACCTGTAATTTTTGAAACAATCTGTAGAAATTATTTTCTTCCCTGTGTATGTAAGTAGGGTGCTAGAATAGTGCTTGGCATATGTTAGGCACTTCAATACAGTCTTATTCTCATTATCCTAGGAAAACCAAAACGTTGCTAGAAGTATTGTATAGCATAATCAGGCATTTGATACATACTTGCAAATTTTCTTCTAATTGTGGGAAATGTTGTACTAGTATGCTAGTAGTAATACCAGGTATGCCAGGCATGCTCATTTGCTTCTCTTGGAAGGATTATTGATGGACAAGAATGTCATGTTGAATATACTGCTGGCTTGTTTCCTTCCCTGTATGTGAATGATTTTGTGCTGCAATAGCACCAAGTATTTACTAAATTATCAAAGCATGCTCATTTCTCCTACCTGAGAGTAGGTAGCGTCACTCTGGACCAGTGCTTGGCATATTAATGCAGCTTAATTCAATCTTTTTTCCCTTCTCTTATGTGTGAGTAATGATTACTAGAACAGCACTTGACACATAATAGATATTCAACACAGTAATTTCTTTCTCCCCACACATAAGTTATGTTTTCCTAGAATACTTTTTGACATATATTAGGTGCTTTGTGCATCCATGTTTCCTTCTGCCATCTGTCTCTAAGTTTCCTCTGAAACAGGACCTTGCATACTTTAAGTGCTAAGTGTATTATTTTCCCTTGCTCTTTTATGTAATTAATGATAAATTGTAAAAGTGCTCAGCATAAACTGCTTACTCAATGCATGCTTTTTTTTTCTTTCCCTTATGAGAAGACAGTATTTTTCCAAAATAGCACCAGTGTTCACAATTTCTTTCCTTATATGAAAATAAGATTGTAGCTAAATAGTACTTGCCGTGTATCGGATGATTAATTCATGTTTGTTTCTTTCCCTCTGTGTGAGCAATGTTGTAGTGGAATCACATATATAATGTGTTCTAGGTAGTCATAATAATCTTATTTCTTCCTCCTGATTATGAGTATCATATTATAAAGGTGGCCTAAGCTAATCTTTGATTTTATGCTCAATCTCCTTCTGGGTGAACAGCATTTTACAATAGTACAGTACCACATACAAGGCTATAAGCGCATGCTCATTTCCTTCCACTATGTGCATGTTGGTGATAGTATCTGGTGTATTGTAGGCAATTAATGCAGCTTATTTATTTTTCCTATATATGAGCAATATTATGCTAAAATAATGAATCCCCCTCTATGTTAGTAAAATACTAGACTAGCCCATCGCATATCGTAGGCTCTCAGCACATTTGTATTTCTTTTCTGTGCATGGTTGTAATGTTATAACAGCAAGTGGCCTATATTAGGTGCTCCAGGCACATCAATTATTTTGCTGAATATGCGAATAATATATTAGACTAGTGCTTTTATGTACTAGGTGTTTAAATATGCCAGTTTCCTTACATTTGGATAATTCCAATTGCATTTGACATGTCTTAGGATATTTGCATCCCCATTTTGAGTAATTTTAGAATAGTGCCTAGAGTGTATTAGG
>PVKS010047393.1:0-12840 GCA_004027875.1 Aplodontia rufa | reverse complement strand
TCCTTACTTCATCTCCTTTTTCAACCTCCTATTTCCAGACTTCACATGGACTCTGGAAAGATGAAGGAGAAACACAAGTATCTTAGCAAAATATTTTGAGAAAATGGTAGTGTTAGGATGAACTTGACACATCCCACCTTTCTCTCAGATTCCAATTCTTATCCTGAAATTGGACAAAGGTGAGATTCTATCATGAGATACAAGCGGGGGGAAGAGCCCTGTGATCCCATTCATTGAATACACAAAGAGGAACAAGTAAAGCCAGGGTCATGGAGTCCTTTATATCTGAAAATCCAGTTACAATACAAAAACAGCCTAAGCAAGAAAAGAACGTTCCAAAACAAATGAGAGAGCACCACATTGCATCCTGTTTGTTTTCTAGGGAAGGAACTTGTGCTGGGACAGCAATGAGCATGGTTACCTGTTGAGAGGCTTGTTTCCAATTGAGCCGAGCAATAAAAACAATGAAGCACACAGCTTGAGCGATGGCACAGATGATGATCCCTATCCACAGACCTGGACATGGAAATATTTAACACAGGTTAGCTCGATGCAAAACGGCCACACTTCTGCAGGCTATGCTGAGAATCTGCTTCCATGACTGAAGTGGAGACCACATTGCACCAGAGAGCTCTACCCTGCTCTCTTCTTGAATTTCCAGAAGGTTCCAGAAGGCCCAGGACCCCCTGAAAATACCTCCTGTAATTCAGTAGGTCAGAGCAAAGCCTCAGAAGTTATTTCTGGCCTTTCTGAATATAATGATTGGATATTAAGGAAAGTGCCGCTGATCATGAAATAAAATTTCCTAGGACAAAACAGCTTCTGCAGTATCTTCCCAAGAGCTAGAATCAGCATACTACAGAGACACAACTACATCAATGTTTATAGCAGCTCAATTTACAATAGCTAAACTGTGGAATCAACCCAGATGCCCCTCACTGGATGAGTGGACCAAAAACTGATACACACACACACACACACATACACAATGTAGTTCTTCTCTACTATTAGAATGATATCATAGCTTTCCTAGCTAAATGGATAGAAACGGAAAAAAATCCTGCTGAGTGAAATATTCCAAACACAGAGATTTAAGGGATGAAGGTATTCTCTCATATGCAGGAGCTAGAGTAAAACCTTAGATAAAAACACTCACCAAACCAAAGTTGTATTACATATGCTAGGGGAACAAACCATAGCTATGAAGGGGGGGGAGAAAAGGGATTAAAAAGGGAGGTTATCCATATGGTTGGGTACACTTGACTTCCATGAGAAGCCAAACTATACTCAGACAGGCATACACACCCAGAAATTTCAAAAATTAATATACATGTATATGCCCATTTCTATCCATAACATGGGGGTATCACAGAGTAGACATGAGATGGGAGAATGGGTGAAGAGTGGGGAGATCCTAGACGAGGATCGGGCTTAACACGCTCTGTCAATACTTATACATATGTAGTGATTCCCTCCAATATGTAAGACTATGTTAGACAATTAAAAAAATATGCTTGCAGAATATAGTTCCCATTCTACATTGTTATTAAAACATCTTAACGGTGAAAAAATAATTTTAAAGCAGAAATCCCCTCTCATAAAAAGTAATAGTGTTCTTTCCCCCAGAGTTTCCTACCTGACCTCCACAAATTTTGTTGGGAGCTCCCAGGGGAGGGTTATACATCCAGAAAACACACAGAGGGGAGGCAGAGTGGAAATGAATGATAGGGAAAGTCTGTTAGGTCTCAAATTATCATACAGATTCTCCCCAATAAAACTATACAGGGCCAGGCACAGCAGCATGTGTCTGTAATTACAGCTATTCAGGAGGCTGAGGGAGGAGGATGGCAAGTTTGAGGCCAGCCTGGGCAACTTATCAATGTGCTGTCTCAAAATAAAAAGTTTTGTAAAAAGGGGTGGGGTTGTAGCTCAGTTGTAGAGCACTACTGTGTTCAATCCCCAGTCTCAAATAAATAAATAAATATAAAACCCCACAAAGGGCATTGTGGAGATGCAAATAAGGAGAAGATTTTTTTTGTCAATAACAAACTAATAACAGAATCAAAAGCCCTAAATTAGTCTCTGAAATGCTGAATATAAAGACTGACAATGGCTAGACCAGACATAAAATAGAACTTTTATCCACATCTGTAGTAAGCAGTCCAGGAAGCCAACGTTTTAACCACAATAAACAATCCAGGAAGCCAACCTGCTAAAAATCAGACTTGGAGGAAGTCACATCACCATCTCTAGTGACAACCTAGGACACTAACCCATAATTTCCACAACAATCAATGCCAAATGGCCAGGCTCATGACTGACATCTTCCCTAATCTGGGTACCCACTTCCAACTTAGGACTACCCAAAGAAGAGTCAAACATATACCCCTAGCCAATCCAGCTTCCCCCAGGCCAAGAGCCTCCAGTGGGGCCCACCTGAGCTATTCCTTTTAGCCACTATAAAACTCCTCCTCTAATGGTGGCCCACTTCCTTGGGTGGCAGGCTCAGAATACACAGCCCCTGCTTTTCTCCTTTGCCTGGTCTGGTTTTATTTACATAGGGGTTCATATCCATGTAAGGATTAAGGAGCCTAGACTGAGGTCATGCTTTCCAGGTTTGGATGGAGAGATTCCATGCAAGATTTATAGCTCCTCTGCTCTTTGGTACCAATTACTTCCACTTCACATTTTTTTCAGGTGTGGCCAATCACTCTTCACAATAGTAGTGACCATCTGCTATTCCTGTAATCGATTAGTAAAAGCAAGCCGCTGTTTCATCTTCCGAATCCAGAGTTCCTAGTACTTAGAAAATTCAAGTTCACCCTATCTTCAGTGGAAAACAACCAGATAACTTCAGTTGTAATTTGAAAATTGTGAACTTATTTCCAGTAATTTTACAATCTATATTAAAAGATTTCTGTTGGACTCAAGTAGGAACCCCAAACAGGAGGATGATTAGAATCCCTCGGACGGGACGTAGAAATTTGCATATTTGAAAGACCTCCTAGAAAATTCTGAGGTTGTTCCAATATGTTGGGGTTGCTCAGGAGAACCTGTAGCAATCTGATACCCATCTGGGCATGTTGTATAGTTGTATTGCACACCCTAGTGGAGCCAACATGACATTCAAAACCAATTCATACTATTCTTCGACTTAAGAGGTAGGATGAAGTCTTTCACAGTGCCCCAGAGCCCCCAATATTTCCTTTTAGGGATTCTCAACTCCCTCTACTTTGCATAGTCGGTTTTGCTTTTGCTAAATGAATTCAGTGAGCCAAGTGTGGCCCTTAGGATACATAGATGGATCTCTATTTTAAAGTAAATTCCTCTTCCAGAAAAGTTGAATTGAAAGAAGTAGGCAGTAAAATGATGGTTACCAGAGGCTGGGGTGGGCTGTGAGGGTGGAATGGGATGGGAGGGCATGGGGAGCTATTGGTCAAAGGGTACGAGGTTTCTTGGACTGGAGTGTGTGGCTCAGTGGTAGAGTGCTTGCCTAGTGTGCACAAAGCCCTGGATTCGATCCCCAGCCCCACAAGAAAAGGTAAACAAAGGGCACAACATTTTAGGAGGAATGAGTTTTGAGATCTACTGCACAGCAAGGTGATAAGTCAATAAGACAATATTGTATATTTCAAATTAATTAAGAGACATTTTAGATGTCTCACCATGAAAAATAATCAAGGTACTGAGTATGTTAATTTTCTTGATCTAATCATTCCACATTGTATGGGTGTGAAACATCACATTATGTCCCATATATGGACACAATTATGATTTCTTTTTAAAATTATAATTAGTGCATATTAATTTTACAAAATAATGGATTTATTTGTGGTATTTTCATACATGCTTATATGATTTCTCAATTAAAAAAATAATAGATACAATCTTTAAAAAAGAATATAAGGGCTGGAGCTGTGGCTTGGCAGTTACAGCGCTTGACCAGCATGCGCAAGCACACAGGTTCAAACCCCAACACCCACGTACACAACTAAGTGTCAGAGCAATGAAAGCCATGTGAACAACTCAATAAAAATTGATTCTCTCTGTCTCTCTCTCTCACACACACACTGTCCTTCTTTCTTAAAAAAAAAGAGAATATAAAATATTTCTTTAGTATTTTATATTGATCGAACATTACAATGAAAATATTTTGGATGTATTGTGTTAAATAAAATATATCACTTAAAAAAACATGGGTTCCTCTGATATTTCCATTAACATTATCACCAGTGAATCCAAAACATGACGAATGCCAGAAACTCAGCTGAATAATTGTGTGCACTGTGGTGAAACCCAATGAATTCTGGCACCTCTGTTCGTTGACTATTTCTTGTATTTTTAATTAAAACATTTTTGAGCTTGAGAAAAATGTGCAACACCAGGAAACATGTTGGACTAGAAGTTCTCTGAGGGTATCAGATAACTTCTTATCACCTCCAAGCCCACCAAATAATAATAGATTAAAACAAATCCTTCTTAAGTCATTTACCACCTCGCCCCAAAGACAATGTTCAGGTTTTAGCATAATCATGCATTCGTTGCCAATGTATTCCCAATTATTATTTTAGAAATCAAATCTGGGCAGTCATTTTTTAAAAGATTAGCTCTGGTAATTTCAGATGAAGCAGATTCAGTTTTTTTCTTCAAATTCCATATGGGGATGTTATAGTTTAGATGTGAGGTATCCCCCAAAAGTTCACGCATGAGACAATACAAGAATGTTCAGAGGTGAAATGATTGGGTTATGAGAAGCTTAGCCTAATTACCCAGTTGATCCACTTGAAAGGATTAACTGGGTGGTAACTATAGGCAGGTAGGGTGTTGCTGGAGGAGATGGGTCACTGGGGGTGTTCCTTTGGGGTTTGTTTTTTGTCCTTGTTGAGGTGAATTTTCTCTGTCACACCCTTCTGTCAAGATATTCTGCCTCACCTCTGACCCAGAGTAATGGAGTTGGTCATCTATAGATTTGAGACCTCTGAAACCATGAGTCCCCAAATAAATTTTTCTTCCTCTAATTTTTCTTGTCAGGTCTTTTGGTCACAGTGATGAAAAAGCTGACTAAAACAGGGGACACCTCTCATGACGTTCTGCCCCAACTTCCTCTGCACCGTCCACACTGAGACCCTCATTCCCTGTGGGAACACCCATAAGACACATGGATAAGATTATTGCAATAGGGGCTGGAGCTGTGGCTCAGTGGTTACAGCGCTCGCCTGGCATGCACAAGTACATGAGTTCAAACCCCAGCACCACATACACAACGAAGTCTCAGAGCAACAAAAGCCATGTGAAAAACTAAATAAAAATTGATTCTCTCTGTCTCTCTCTCTCTCTCTCTCACTGTCCCCTCTTTCTTTAAAAAAAAAAATATTGCAATAGGTATTGCAAGCAGGAAACAGAAGCTACAGAAGAGGTTGAGGGTAACAAAGAGAGTGCTAGCCAGCTTCCACACCCCTGCTCTAGGACCTACTGTGACCAAGTGCCATGTGGCTGACTGGCACTTTCCCACCTCACGCCAATCTCTCCAGGATGGCCACAGGAGAATGACCTCCCTTCATTGTCAGGGTCTTGCCATGGAAGGGGCTGTCACTGAAAGAACAGAACAGGTCTACAAAAGGGTCATTTCCAAATCTTCTTCAATGGGCCGAGCTGTCACACTCCTTTGATGTGAAAGCCGGACTGATGACTCAGGACAGGGAGAGGAGTGGAAAGCGCATTTTGTTGTGTTGGGTGTGGGCATGGGTAAGAGGAGCATGCATGCAGCCTGGGGCTACTGGCTGGGGATGGGTCTGGGTCTGGGTCTGGGGCTGGGGCTGGAGACCACCCTGTGTCTGCTCCCTACCAAGGGGCAGAATTAAAGTGGAAAAACTCCAGAATTCCAGAGACAAGTTTCAATATTCTCTGAGAGTCATTTCTGGGGCTGCAGTGGTGGCTCAGCATTTAAGGTGCTTGCCTGGCATGCATGAGGACGCAGGTTCAAACCCCAGTACCACATACACAATGAAGCATCTAAGCAACAAAAGCCACATGAAAAACTAAATAAAACTGATTCTCTCTGAGGGTCATTTCTTAGGTCTGTAACTCAGCTCTGCCTTCCCAGATCTGATGGATTAAAACAAACCAAGCTTAAGTCAGTTACCACTTCACGCCAAAGACAACGTTCAGGTTTTATATAGTCATTTATTCACTACCAATGTATTCCCAACAATTACTTTTGAAATAATCAAAGCTTACCAATCACTCCAAGGTTGGCTGCAAACATCAGTGCAATCCCAATGGGGAGACCAACCACGTAAAATCCAACGGCATTAACAATGGCTCCAACCTTCTGATTTCCAGTTCCCCGCAGAATGCCACCACATGTACACTGTGGGCAGGAAGCATTCCGTGAGTGTGAACATCGCTTTGTTCTTTTGAAAGACTTTCACTTTCTGAGCATGCCACTCAGACCTAAAAACCCATGAACGTGTGGTCATGTTCCACAGAAGTGACCATGGTAACAACAGTATTTCCTACCCTAGCCCCTCTTCTCAGTTGAAGCTCACCATCATCAGAAGGAAAACATAATGTTGATAATGAAAATTCTTAAGGGCATAATACTCACAGCAAGACCTTCAAACAGGTGGGACACAGCATAAATTGGGACCACCTGAGCCACCAAAGCAATGATGTCTCTGTCCAGAAAATAAAGCACATGGTGACCATCGGAAAACAGATGCATGGAAAAGGAGAACTACACAGTTCCCAGGTAGTGGGACTCTGTTTCTGTCCCAGATCAGCAGCATGGCTTGGCCTTCTGAGTCTTGCTAACAAGGCCTATAAGCTCCAGCCAACAGCTTGTATGCAGCGACAATTCTACAGTTGCTTGGCCCGAAGAGGAAACCAATTGTATTTTATATCACATGACACCCCCCGCCCCCGCCAGCCCCAATGCTGGAGACCCAACTCAGTACCTTACACATGCTAGGAAAGTGCTTTACTAAGCTATATCCCCAGCTCTAGCTTATAACCTTTAGAAAGAAAATATAGTCCATTTGGTCAATGTAGACCAACAAAATGACTTGGTAACCCCTGTCTGCAAAATATAAAGCTTAGATTTTACTGCCTTCCTTCTCCTTCTTCTTCTCCTTCTTTTTTCTTTTCTTTTCTTTTTTTTTTTTTTGAGAGAGAGAGGGACAGTGAAAGAGAGAGAAAGAGAAAGAGAAAACCAATTTTATTTTGTTTTTCACATGGCTTATATTGCTCCAAGACTTTGTTGTGTATGTGGTGCTGGGGTCCGAACTCGTGTACTTACCCATGCTGGGCAAGTGCCCTAACCACCCAGTCACTGCTCCAGCCCCTGCCATCCTTCTTTTAAAGTGATTTCTTAAACCAGGGACTATGTACATCCCTGTAATGTCAGGTACTTAGGAGGCTGAGGCAGAAGGATCCTAAGTTCAAAACCAGCTGGTAATTTAGCAAGACCCTAATGCAAAAAAAAAAAAAAAAAAAAAAAAAAAAAAAAAAAAAAAAAAAAAAAGAAAAGAAGAAAGAAGAAGAGGAGGAGGAGGAGGAGGAGAAAGAAGAAGAAGGATGAGGAGGAGGGGAGGAGGAGGGAAAAGCTAGGCATGGTGGAACACACCTACAATGCTAGTGACTTGGTAGGCTCTGAGACAGGAAAATTACAAGTTCCAAGGCAGCAAGCCAGCCTCAGCTACGTAGCAAGGCCTTAAGCCACTTAGCAAGACCCTGCCTCAAATAAAAAATAAAAAGGGCTAAGGATATAGTTCAGTAGAAAGCCCCCCTGAGTTCAATCCCCAGCACCAAAATTCATTCATTCATTCATTTAAAACTTTAAAAAGTAGGTGCTGGGGATATGTCTCAGAGGTAGAACACCTCTGGGCTAAATCCCAAATATTGGGGAAAAAAAAAAAAAGATTCCTTAGGCCAGATCTGAATGTTTCTCTCGTGGATAAAGCATTACAGAGTTAAGAGTTAAGATGCTCTCTATGGGAGCTGAGGGTGCAGTTCAGCGGTAGAGCAACTACACAGCACAGATGAGGCTGTGAGTTCGATAGTTCAGTCTCTATGGAACCAAGATTGATAAACGTTACAGTCATAGGTAAGTTCTGCAGAATTATCCTTAGTTCCTCCCAGGTAACAACTTCTACTTTCTGGGTTTTTTTTTTAAACAAATAAGCAAATACAAACAGATATTCTTAATTTCTGCATACACTTCATATAAAGCATTCTCTGTATGATAATTTGCATCTTGCTTTTTCCACCTGCTATATTATATTCATTTTATAGTCCAGTGAAATAAATTGCTTTCAATGTGTTGCTCAATTCTGTGTCTACCAATATTTTATTTTGGATTTTTATTTCTTTTTCTTTTTGGTGCTGGGGACTGAACCCAGGGTGCTGAACATGCTGGGCATGCATTCTAGGCACACCAATGAACCACACCCCCAGCTCCTTATTTCAGAATTTTAAATCCATATTAATACGTGAGAATGGTCGGATTTTCTTTATTTTTCATGTGTAAATTTTACCAGATTTTGGAACCACTGTGATATTTCCTTCAGAAACAGAGGGTGGAAGTTCCCTTTTCCTGTGCTTGGGAATAGTTTAAACACGATTGGAATTATTTACAGTTTAAAGGCTGGATGCGGAGCTTGGGGATTTAGCTCAGTGGCAGAGCGCTTGCCTAGCACGCGCAAGGCCCCGAGTTCGATCCTCAGCCCTGAAAATAAATAAATAAAGTCTGGATGGAATTTTCCTTTGGGACCCTCTGGAATCTGTGCTTTTGGCATTTTAAATAATTATCTCATTTCTTCTAAGGAAATCACTTTGTTTAGAACTTCAATCTTTTCTTGGGCAAATTTTGATCAATTATTTTCTTAGAGAATTGTCTATTTCTTCCAGGTTTTTCCTTGCAGAAAAAGGAAAATTGTGCAGACTGGTCTCTCTCATTGATTTAAAAACAATAACAACAAAAAATAATGGTGATTTTCAATAATTTGCTCCTCTCTTACTTTATGTAGAGGTACCTTTTCCTTCTGTCCCCTGTGATTAGGTGAGACAGTGGTTCATTGACTTCATGCATTGTGTTAATTTCAATTGGTTCTGGCCACTTACTGATAGGGAAAAGTTCCAAGAAACTTTAGTGTTAGCTGATTTCACCATTTTGTGAACATCTCAGAATGAACAAACTTACATAAACCTGGTAGTACACCCTACTACACACCTTGTTTATTTGTGTGTGTGTGTGTGTGAGTGTGTGTGTACACAAATGCGGTAGAGCCTATTGCTCCTAGGACCATGCTAAACACAACAGCAACACCAGAAAAAAGGATGCAATTGAGAAAAACAGGGGGTAGGAGATGCACCCGGCTGCTGCCAGCATAACCCAGCCCACAGCTTCACAGGAAAGTCTTGCTGGGAAGAATGCACCCTAATGGTTAAACGTGCATTACAGTAAATATGGAAACCAAAACCATACTCAGTTATCATCATTATCAAGCATTATGCAACGCACGTGTGCATACATGTTATACTTTCATATGACTGGTAGAGCAGTAGCTTTGCTTACATCACCACAAACATGATTAATGGCAGCTGTCACATTGCAAAGCCATAGAACAGGAATTTTTCATCTCCATTGTAATCTGATGGGTCCACTATCATAGAGTCAGTCTATCATTGACCAAAATGTCATTATGTGGCACACGATGGTATTTTGTCTCCCTGTCCTTTTTCCCGCTGTGTGATTTTCAGAAGTGAAGAGCATTCAACTTGCCCCCATGTTCCTAATGGAACCATCAGCCTACCCTGTTTGTTTGTTTTTTTTTTTTTTTTGTAAAGTTGATTCTAATTCCCTTTGAGAAAAATGAGAACTATTTATGGTTGTCTTCCCCACTCATGAAAACATCTACAACACAATGATGAAGGCTGAAAACAACAAGCTATCATCTGAACACAGAAGATAAATATGTGCGGTATAAACTGAAAGTTAGTTTTGCCCACTCCAGAGGCCTTTTGAATCCAAGAAGCAAAAGCTAATTTGCATTTTGTAATTGCTGATAAAGGACCCAAAATAAGAGGTATCTCCATGGTATTTCTATATCGTTAGAATGGACCAGCTGGCCTCATCAAAGGAGGGGAAGAGGAAAATCTGCAGAGCAGAGACAGTATTTATTACACTCAAGAATTCTTCATCAATCAATCCAATACTATGATTTCTGAGAGCTTGTGGGTGAAATTTTTACTTCAATTTGCTTTTGCAGAAATAGTACACATACTCTATAAACCAGAAAGTTTGGCAGATACAAGATGATTCTTGTCCCTGGGGCCAAAGTACAGGTTGAGTATCCCTGACCAAAAATACTGGACCAGAAACCTAGATTTTGGAATATTTGTGCATATACACAATGAGATATCTTACATATGGAACTCAAATCTTAACACAAAATCCACTGATGTTTCCTAGATACCTTATACCCAATGGCTGAAAGCAATTTCTTTTCTTTCTTTTCTTTTTTATTTTTTGGAGGAGGGGTAGTGGGGATTGGACCCAGGGGTACTTAACCACTGAGCCACATCTCTAGCCCTTTTAATTTTTTATCTTGAGAGAGGGTCTCACTAAGTTGCCTGGGGCCTCACTAAGTTGCTGAGACTGGCCTTGAAAATACTCCTGCCTCAGTCCCCGAGCTGCTGGGATTACAGATGTGTACCACCACTCCCGGCCCAAAGGTAAGTTTATACAATGTTTTTAGAGCATCTACGTCTTGACTGCTAAGTATCACATGAGTTCAGGTGTGGAATTTTCCACTTGGGCATCATGCCGGCACTCAAAAAGTTTCAGACTTTGGAATATTTCTGATTTGGGATTTGGAATGCTCAGCCTGTAATCACCTGAAAATGTATTCAATAGTAACAAAACGTGTTTTTTTTTTTAAAAAGACATGACCATCAAAAACATACCACTACCAATGCCTGTTACACTGACATTCTGAGACTGGGGTGTGGGTGATGTGGGATGATTCTGGATTAATGTCAGGGGCGTCTCATATTGTTACTACATATGCATTTATGATTGTACAACAACTCAACTCCTCAATAAAATTTAAAAATAGATAAATCAATAGGTTCCCACATCTGATCAGTTTTCCCCAAAACATCAGTGGGATTTCTCATCTTGCAAAAGACTCGGACACCCCTCTAGAAATGCTGCTATCCCAGGCTCACCAACCCCATGGCAGCCAACTCTGAAGCACAGATTTTACATGTCAAGAAAATCCCAGCGGGGCTGGAGCGGTGGCTTGGTGGTTATGGCGCTTGCCTGGCATGCGCAAGTACATGGGTTCAAACCCCAGCACCCATGTACACAACTAAATGTCAGAGCAACGAAAGCCATGTGAAAAACTCAATAAAAATTGATTCTCTCTGTCTCTGTATCTCTCTCTCGCTGTCCTTCTCTCTTTAAAAAAAAAAAAAAAAAAATCCCAGCACTCACCTGTCAGTAGTGAAAATGTAGCCCACAAGATTCTTACAACTTATCAGCAGGACACAAAAGGTTACAGCGAAGAGCTCTGGAGGCAAAGGGAAGAAAAGACAGGATGGTGAACAAGGAGGCCCACAGGAAACGGGGTGCTTGGGCTTCACGGGCAGAGGCTGCCTGCACCCTGAGGCTCAGGCGAATGGCTCTAAGCACCTGTGACCAGCATGGAAACCAGAGAGGACTTCTTTGCTTGCTCGATATTGCCAGCACCCAGTGCATTTCCTACGCGGACGTTGGCAGCCACGCTGAAGCCCGCAGGGATCTAAAATGAAAAAGAAACCTACAACAACAAAATTGTAAAATAGGAGCAAGAAGCAGGGAAGCAGCTTTGTGCCTCCCTCTTCAACGGCAAAACTGGATCCTGCAAGCTTTGAAACCTAATTTGAAAATCCCCTTGGCCCTACCGGGAAACCCCAGGGCTAACGTGGAACCTGGACCCTCAGTTTGTGATGTTCATCATAGACTGGACTTCTCTGCAAGTTTCTAGCCTCTGCCACAGGAGGACCCCACACAGGCTAGTGTCTGTTCTGAAAACCCACCAAAGGATGAAGTTTAGAGGACAGAAAGGATACTAAAGGAAATATAAGGAAACAGCACTGCCTTGTGGTTATGAATCAGGACTGTGAAGCCCGACTGCCTGGGTTCAAATCCTGGAGCAGCTACTTACCAGTTGTGTGACCCTGCGCAAGTTACTGAACTTCTCTAGACCTCTGTTCTGTGACCCCAAGCAACTTACTTCACGTTTCTAGACCTGCATTGTTTCATCTGTAAAAAGGCTTCAGACATGAAGCCTACCCCATACGGCTATTGTGGGGCTTGACTGAGTCCATATGTGCTGCTTAGAATTATGCCTCACGTGTAGTAATTGCTCAATAAAATTTGCCATTACTATCATCTGTACATTTACCACTTGGGAAATATTAATAAAGAAAGAAGATTCTATTACTCTATAAATGTTGCTTTATGGTCAGGATAACTAAGGGCCAGGTTTAAAGAAAATCTAATACACAGACTGAGAAATGTAAATGAAATGGAAGACTGGTCCCCACCAACACGCTCACTAAAGGGACAAACAGAGATCTTGCAACAAGTGATTTCTTTACCGTAAAGGAAGAGACGGGAACATGACAGAGAAACCTGACACCTAAACCAAACAGCCCAGATGAATGTCACCAATGATGGGACAACACCACCTAAACCAAACAGCCCAGATGAATGTCACCAATGATGGGACAACACCACCTAAACCAAACAGCCCAGATGAATGTCACCAATGATGGGACAACACCACCTAAACC
>PVKS010047392.1:0-12837 GCA_004027875.1 Aplodontia rufa | reverse complement strand
TACTGCTGTACTAGAGTCCCTATTTCTGGGGCCGGGGCTGCTACCTGCATCTTCCACCGCTGATCTCTCTGCCGTCTCTGCTGCTGCTGCAGTTTCTTCTTCGATGCTTCTGCTGCTTCTCCCATCTATGCTTCTATCCTTCTTCCCTTACTAATCGCTACTCTATTTATCCATTACAACAACCAATAGGGGTACAGTGCAAACACGTTTATCCAATTGTAACAACTGAGTGGCCTAATGGTTTAGTCATGCGGTCAGGCATTACATCACTAACGAAGATACAAACGGGCTGGGACAGAGTTTTTTACCACCAAATCTTTTACAAGCCTGCTGGGCCTCATATTGGAGTCCGGTCTCCAACACTGAGAGACTCAAGGTCTGAATGGTTTCTCTCATCTGTGGAAGATAGAATACATTGGGAAGCAGTATGTTAGATGGCTAAGCTAATAATAATTTCAAATTGTATGATTCTTAAACAATAGGGAGATGACTGCCTAGGATACCTGGAGGCGTAGGGTAGGGGGAATTACTAGGAAGAATTACTAGTATACTGGACATTGGGAATATGGGGGAATCATCTCAGGAGGTGATCTCTGATCTCCACGAGATATCCACTTACTCAGTGGTTCTGTGGGAAACAACAACATGGGGAACCCAAGCTGAGCATCCATGACATGGCATTAGCCTTGGTTAACTAAGTATATATACATTTGTTCTTGAATGTATGATAATGTTTCCCCCTCAATTGTAACTACATATTCATCTAATAAAAAAGCCCTTCTGAGTAAATTATAAAAGTCTCAATTATCTAAGCTGATTCATTTATGCTCTCTATCCTTTCTTTTTTGTATGTTAATGAGAATTAATTCCACTATAAGACTATCAGTAAAGAAACAGTAGTCAACAGTTTATTTTAAAAAATTCAATGACTCAAACTCGCAAAAGATTAGTTTTCACATATGTAGAAGCAAACATGGTTTACCATAAATTAATTAGCTATTGTGTGTGGTTACTTGAAGAGTCAACACGATAGGACAAGTTTGAATGTTTGTTTCTGTGACAGAAGGAAAAGGCAATATGTAGACTTCTGGTCCAGCAACCACATGATGTCTTTTGGAGTTGACACCTTACTTTTTTTGTGTTTACAATTCACTGGGCAGAACAAGTCACTTGTCCTTCTCAACTACTAGTAGACCTGAAAGAATACTTCCACATATCCCCAGATTTAGGACTATTGAATAGTGAACAGAGTTATTAAATTTATCATTTGTTTTAATTAGCTTTTTCACTGTTCTGGCTAAAAGACCTGATAAGAACATTTTTAGAGGGAAAATTATTTTAGGTCTCATAATTTTAGAGGTCTGCAGTTCATCAACAGCAGACTACATTCTTTGGGACTTGAACTAAAGTAGAACCTCATGGTGGAAGAGTGGTCAAGGGAAACAGTTCAATGCACCACACCAGGAAGTGGAGAGATCCACTTACCAGATACCAAATATATGCCTTAAAGTCATGCTCTCCATTGACCCACTTCATCCAGCCACACCCTACCAGCCTACAGTTGCCACCTGATTAATCCTTATTAAAAGATCAGTTCACTGATTAAATCTCTCATGATCCAATCATTTCACCTTTCAGCCTTCTTTCATTGTCTCACACGAGCTTTTGGGGTACACTTTACATCCAACCTATAACATCACTCAACCTATATGGTCATCCGTTATCCCTTCATGCACAAATATCACATAACTTTTCTCCAGTGAGACAACATGGGATTCCCCTCTGCTCCTGGCTTCAGGTGCAAAGTTAAAAATACATGTAAAGAAACTTGATTTGAAATGAAAATGAATTCTATACTGCTGCAATTGCAGGAGGTAGGATCTCTCTGTGTTATACCTGTCTCCAGCCAGGCATGTCGGCTAGTGTTAACTACAGAATGCTGCAGATTACTCTCATTAGTGTTTGAGTTTAGCCACAGCCTTCCAGCAATTCTTTCGAGGAGTTGTCCTACAAATTCAAAGAATTAAATACACAGACAGTGGAGGGTGAGCATAAAACAATAATATTTATTCAAGTGAGAAGGAAGCAAACAGAGATTTCACCAAGTGAAAGATATTCTGATAGTGGATTTCCATTTATGTGTACTAGTATATGGGCTTAAATGGCTGTTTGGTAAGGGGCATTGCTTAATATTTTTGCTAATCAGCTACAGGAAAAATGCCAAGGCTATTTACTGGTCAGACCCATAACACTCTGATTGGTTGTGACCTTTTGTTACTTACAATTGAAATTTTCTGTAGACTCCAAGCATATCTGCCCACTTTCCCTTTTTCTGCCTCTCTGGGACAAAGAAGTCAGGTGGATGGTTTCAAATATTTCTACAGGGCAATCCACTTCCATGGTGCAGCTTGATCTTTCCATCTTACTGAGAGAAGACTTTTTTGGGACCTATATCCCTAACTGCCTTAAATGCCTGCCTTCTTTACTATTTGTCCATCCTACCTATTGGGTATTAATTTTTGACATCTAAATCAGGATATTATATCTATCAGGTTCTTTATCCATAATCCCTTGATACAAATATTTATTAAGTTAATATTTAAGCTATACAAAACATCCAGGAACCTGGATAATCTAAAAAAATCAGAAAAATAATAAAATTCAGATTTGCAAATTAATTTTGAAATTTACGTGGACAGCTACTGTGAAGTGATCTTCAGCCTATTTTCCTCTGTACTTCTTGGTTCCATTCTCTGGGAAAGTATCACCTCCCCATCTATCCACTAAATATCAGGTAAATGAGATGAGGCAGTGGGAATCATATCCTCCTTGAAATTGTAGCAGCTCATTCTCAGCCTGCTTTCTGTCCATTGAACACTGGGGATTTTTTTTTTTTTTTTGAATGAGGGACAGTGAGAGAGAGAGAATCAATGTTTATTTAGTTTTTCATGTGGCCTCCATTACTCCAACAGTTTGTTGTGTACATGGTGTTAGGGTTTGAACCCAGGTACTTGTGCATGCTGGCAAGCTCCGTAAATGTTGAGCCACAGCTCCAGCCCTGAGCCTGGAAATCTTAACAGGCATATATCTTATACCTGTAGTATTTATGATGCAATCTTGTCTTGAAGAGTCACAAAATGTCTCAGCCTATGTTTTACTGGATAGTCCAAGTCTCTTCGAAACATAGCAGGTTTCCTGTCTGTTTGTTTCAGTTGGCAACATGTGCCAATATACTCATCTATATTATTTTTTCTGTATATACTTCTCTGGTAACAAATCTTTGATTTCTTGACTTTATCTTGCTCTCCTTAATTGCTAGTGACTTAAATCATCTATTTTCTCTGAAACAATATGTCTTTTGTTTCCTTTTTCTGATTCATTTTGTCCAAAAGAAACAATTTACTGGGAGTCAAACCTGTACTGAATCTGTAAACTGAGATACCTAAATTGAGTCAGAATTTTTAAAATGAAGTGTGACAGCTGTGCCCTGGACTTGATACTTGTGGTATATGTGAGTCTAATCAGCCTTTTACGCTCAAAAGTCTTTTCCTTTTGATGCATTCATTTTTCTTGGCTGTAGATGAGCTGCAGTTACTTCTTTCAAACTTGCAATTCTCCATATTTCAGGACACTTTGTTTTTCTTCCATTTCATCTCTTTAATTAATAACTTCTGCTGTAATTTGACAAACACAGTTCACAGTAATAAACATAATCAACTACTCAACATTTTCCTGGTAGCCAAAAAACTGGCCATTGTCAGTATATTCCTTTCAATATTTAGAAAACTACAGGCCTGAAGTAGTCCTGTTTCTATTCAGGTAACCATTAGTCCATGACTTCTGCTTACCATGACAATGGACAAAGGTTTACATTGGCAACATATAGTAAAAAAGGACCTATGTGCACACATAGACATGGAAGATAATGTCTAACTGAGCCTGTAAGATAATTAAGTGAATATTTTCCAATATTTTGCATAAGCTGTCTCTATCCTTTCATCTTCTTCTATAGAGGAGACCGGGAAGAGTACATGGAAAGAGAGAGAGAGAGAGAAAGAGAGAGAGAGACAGATACAGAGAGAGAGAGAGAGAGGCAATTGTACGCCAGACAAAACTGCTGCATTTTACACCTTTTTAAACTATTTTCAAATAATGAAAAATATTACTAAAAATTAAGGCTATAGTTTGGATCTTAAATGTCCTCAGAAGATCCATGTGGTAAGGATTTGGTCCCCAATATGCAGCAACTTGGCAGAATCTTTAAGAGGTCATGCCAATGGGACATCTTTCAGGCACCGGAAGCATGCATGCGAGACTGTGGTCTCTTTCTCTCTTTTTTGCTGGCCAAGAATAAGCATTTCTACTGTGCACATGCTGTTGCCATGATATGCTGCCACATACACCCTCAGCCTAGAAGCGAGAAGGCCGAGTGATAATGATTAGACTGGAAATTCTAAAATTGAGGCAGAATAAACTTTCTCTTGGGTAATGGTGCACCCCTGTAGTTCCAGTGACCTGGGAGACTGGAGCAGGAGGATTTTGTTTGAGGACAGTCTCACTAACTCAGATAATCACTCAGTAACTTAGTGAGATCATATTTCAAAATAAAAAATAAAAAAGGACTGAGGATATAGTCCCATATTAAAGAACTCCTGGGTTCAATTCTCAGTACAAACAAGCAAACAGACCCCTCTCCCAAGAACAAAACATGCCTTTTATTTTAAAAGTTGATTATCTCAAGGATTTGTTATACTGACAGAAAGCAGACTAATGCATTAACACCAGAAAAAACTAAAGTTATATCCTTATTTCAAAATGATTTAGTTGTATATCTGGAATGAGAATAGACTAGAATATTTTGGAAACTAAAATTTCTTTGGCTTCAGGTCCAGGAGATTTCCCTTTATAGGATTTATTCTTTGATGAACATTTATTCTGGCATTCAGTTCTAGTCTGAAGGTCAATTATGCCTCTTGTGTTATTCTCAGCCACATGAGCTGCTGCGGGAAATCTAATCATGTTTTATACTATGTCAAAGTCTGTGGGTACTTTAAAGTAACTGCTCACCAGCACAAAATAAAGGGGAAAGTTTGACCTTTCTAAAATTTATCCAGGTTCCTTTTTTCTCCATTTTTGTGGCAATGTCACATAATACACTATTGTAATAGAAATATTTGAGAAGAATTAAGAGAACCTTGATACAAATTTTAATCATCCTAAAAAACATGAGAGTTATCTGCTGGTACAACTTCAGTGCATCTTTCCAGCATGATCTCTGTATTTCTATTATTATATAAACAAGATAAAATTTTAGCATAATTCTCTCTCTATTCACTTATCAATAAAACATAAACATTCCTCCATACCCATTCCTAGACCATCTCTGACACTCTGCCTGAAGCAACAACTTCTATTTTGATTTCCACCACCATAGAATCATTTCCAGAACCATTAGGTCAGAAAATGTTAGATTTAAAAATGTCCTAATTCATTCTCATTCTCAATACAACTCTAAATTATATGTGTGAGTTAACATACAACATACTAACGATAGAGTTAGTTACTTAATGGACATTTTTTATGGTTGTTGGACATAATTAATTAATTGATAAAAATACTACTTTGTATTTATCGTGATTTTTTCTGAAACAATATACTGTTACATTTAACCCATGAGTTCTTCTGGGGGAAACTGCAACAGGTGAAACCCAAGGTGGTTTATCTTTGCTTTGGCATTACCCCTGGATAACAATGTTTATATACATTGATTGCTACTGCTTTGATAATGCTTCCCCCTCAACTGTATCTCTATATACTTTTAATAAAAAATAAAATAAAATAAAATTTTAACACTAATAAAAAATATGACAAATATAATCATGTTTCTATAGGCCAAGGAGGTCATAATTACTTTTTTTTTTTTAAAGATTGGGGGACAGTGAGACAGAAAAAATTTCTATTTCATTTTTCATGTGGCCTTCGTTGCTCCGACACTTCTTTGTGTACGTGGTGCTGGGGTTCCAACCCATGTCCTCATGCATGCTAGCCAAGCACTATAAGTGCTGAGTAACCACTCCAGCCCCTCATACTTACTTTTTACCCTGCAATAGAATGACCAATTTTGTCCTAAATAAAAATATAATTCATTTAGAATAATGTTTAATGGCTATACTTGTTTAAAAAGATTTTCATGATTTATACGAATTCAATTGATAAATAAAGATAATTTTTCCTATAAAATTCTTATCAAATTTTATTAAAACATTCCAGCATATGCTTAGGCTTCTCCTACAGGATAGTTTCATTTACAATGACATGGAATAGGAAGACAATCTCTATTCTCTGTATTTAGGTCATTCTCTATTCTAACTATATTTCCAAAGGAAATTAATTTTTTCGTTTTCTAGAATTGAGTGTTAAAACAAAGTGGATAAGATCTCAGAATACATGGGTCATTATCCTATTCTAAAGAAACTTCATGACTCTGAGTCATTAATTCCAATTACTTTGAATATCAGGTGCTACATATATAAAGATGGAAGGTAGACCTCATTTTTTTCTAATGTCCATTCCAACTATGCAAGCATTGTATAATATCTTTGATCTACCAGAACAGTTCAATCACAATTTGCATTTCAAGAAATTTGTTGAAAATGAGCTATATTTTTTAATTTTTTAAAAAAGATTTTTCTGAGATAGATGACAGATATTAATGCACATGTGCTCATTTGGTAAGGATTGGTTATTGATTTATTGATGTATGCATTAGTCTAATGGTCTAATAAAAAGTTAATTTTTTGATAATTAATTTCTTCCTTGTACTTTGAGGAAACATGTCAGTGTGATAAATCATCAGGTTAATCTAGAGATAATGTATAACTCATAGATATTCCAAAGGATATTAGTACAGATAAATGCCCATTTTTAGATAATAATTTAAATTCAATTAATCATTTTTCATATACAAACAAATGTCACAAATTTACTATTTTAAGATGTTTTCCTATTATTTCATTTATACTTTTCATCATATGATGACATGCAATTACAAATATTGGGTATAGATAAGATATTTTTTGTTACATGAATTAGAATTTGCTTTGAATTCACATCAAATAATATAATTTATCAGAAGGGAAGCTATTATCTTCTATTTCTTGAAATGTCTTTTTAATCTGATTTCACTGAGCAAAGTAGAATACTAGGAAGTTGGCTTCAGAACCCTACCCCTGTGAGTTTAGGGCATACCATATATAATACATTGCCTGGGTTTTGAGCACAGTTTATGAGTTAAGACATCTTGTGGAGATTTTGAAACCAAAAGTGATACATTTAAAATATCTGTCTGAGTAAAAAAACAAAAAACCTTGTAAGAAGCAGCTGACACCTATGGAATAATTTATGCTGTCAAATGTCAAAGACACCCAGCAGATAAAAAGGAGAACCTAGAGAAGTCCTTGAGATAAGGCAATGAGTTCTGGTTTTTGTAGTTGTTCTCATGACAGCTGTTTTGTGAAACCCAAGGGGTCAAAAACAGAATTTAAAAGTGGCAAACTGATTCCCTTTTTAATCTTCAAGTGAGTTTTGGTATTTACCGTTAATATTTCCCTCATGATTCAATTTACATTGAAATTAGCTAGCACCAGTTTCTCCAATCTGTACTACCTCAGCCAATTATGAATACTAAATCATTTTAGCTTGAAATAGAGTGCCTTTTGTCTTATTGAGACAAACATCAAATAATAAATGGTGAGAGTGGAATTTAAAGCACAAATCTTATCTCAATATCCACCTTTATTACACTACATAGGACAAAACCAGGAACAAAGATGCGGACTCCTTCACTTTAGGTGCAATGATCTTTTTATTGGACCACATTACCACATATGTAATCAATAGGCTTTTTATATAGCATTTCTTACAGAGATGGATATATCAATGCAAATTCAATTTGAAGAATTTTACATTATTATTTTGAAGGAGGTTATTATGATCTATATAGATCTAGGATTTAAAGTGGTGCTACCTATTTCTTCACAGTAAAAATCTACCTACTAAACTATTGATTGCCATAACACTGATTTTCAATAAGTGAATTATTTTGGCATTCCTTTTGCATTTTAATATTTTTCAACTGTTCACAAAATCCATTAATCACTTATAACTATATCTGTCAATCAGAGCTTTCTTAGGAGAGCAGCTGAAAAGTTGAAAGTGAGGGTGGGGCAGGAGGAGAGAGCACAGCATCAGGCATGGAGCGGATGCATGCCATTAATCTTGACTGTCCCCTTTGGCCATGGTGGCTGTACCATCCCTGCTCTTTATGGTGCCATCAATCATTTGCTGTCTGGAAGTCTCACCTGATCCTTACTTCCAGCTTCTCTCTCTCATATCGTTGTTGTCATTTTTCTCAACTTAAGAATGTCAGCACACAGACCTATTGAGGACAGAATAATTCTTAATATGACCAAGAAGATGCTAGAAATAATTATTGATATTCAACACTGTAGATATTTTAAGATGTTTTTCAATAAATAATCACGTAATTTCCACTTTTTATAAGATCACCTACATATTAGTGAGGATCCAGAGCTGTTGGTGGAATATTGCATGAATTAAGACAATTTCTATCAGCTATTCCTCAATTAAACACCATTCCACAAATAATTCCTTTGCTTATTTGCTAAATGCTATTATAGATATTTTCAATTTTAATGAGCAATATATATGTACACTGTAAACATTTTTAAAAAATACAACAGGAAATAAAGGAAAAATTTAGTCTCACCCTCACCTTTTATTTTTTGCTGACGAGTTTCCCCTTTCCCAGGGCAATCCTTCTCCCTACTTAATTGCATGGTTGTTTAGTTCTGCATGTATAATAATGTTCATTTATATTTATTTTACATAAATAGATGTTAGCTAGATATTCAGGTCTGATTTTTGATTTTAAACTTAATCTGGATATGCAATGATTTTTGGAGTATATTCCTTCAGGAAATCATTGTTATTTTTTTTTAGTGGTAACCTTTAAAATATATTTTATATAATATTCTTAATCATTTGGTTCTTCACATCTGTTAATTTCCCACTGTGAAAAGTGAAGAAATCTGTTTTCTCCATTTTCAACTTTGTCTGTGTGTTCATTGGATCCATTGATTATTATACTGATTAGTGTTGCAACTTTAAATTACATAGAATTCTTTTATTTAAATTTTTATCTCTAAATTTTTTTATCCTGACCATAAAAAGGAGAAATGATCATTACTTCCAGCTTCACGCCCATGCTCTTCAGATTTCTTTGTAACATACTACTTGTATGCTATCAGATTTCATATTAAATCTTTCTGCATATTTATAATGCTCACACTTTTGTAGATTAAACAGTACAAATAGATTTGTTGCTTAGTGGAATGGAAATTATTTGCAATAGTTTTTCCATTAATGTCTTACCAGAGAGTTATTTTCTGTTAGTTCTTTAACAGAGCTCATATACACTATAAACCCTGAGGCATTATTTCATAGTAAAAATTACTTTGGTGTTCAAAAGTATCTTAAATTTGAGTTTGTCTATCATAGAATTTTGGAGTTATGCTTGGTTTTTATAAAACACTTGCATGTACCACTCTGCTAATAAAAAGGAGATATGGGAAACAAACTAATTTTTTCCATTACAGATAGCTTGACATTTTCATCTTCCTTTATGATTTAATATCCTGAGTTGAATATTTGTATGACAAATACTCTATTGTTCTGTGTTGACTGTTCATGAAATGTCTTGTAGTCTTTAAATCTGTCGAATCTTATTCCTTTTATCCTCAGTTTTCCTTAAATTTTATCTTCTCATTCTTTTTGCTCCACTACATTATATATTTTCTTCAAGGAATTCAGTTGTACATTTCTTGCATCTCCTTTGACTTCCTTAGTTATTGCTTTTCCCTGTTTCCAGTATACTTAATATATGGAATTAAGATTTTCAGAAAATTTGTCCAGCAGTGTGATCAGCAGTACTTCTTATTCCATTTCAAATATGTGGATTAGGTATATCACATTAGGCACAGAGCTGTCAATAAAATAGATAAAACTGACATAAGGTAAGGAAAATATTCTGAGCATTTTGGTATATATATATAGTACATATATAATAGGCTGCTCTCAACAGAGCTTGGAAAGACAATGTGGACTATCCTTGATTCTGTCTGCATGAATGATGGATTTTTATAGATTGAATGACATTTTTCTGAACCATTTTAAAGATTCTGCTTGCTTATTTTAGGTGAAACTGGCACAATTATCACCTTGCCACTGTCATCTCAAGCTGCCTGTCATCCATGTCAGTGCCCAACATCCTTTTGTTTTGGAATTTCCTAATAAAAGGCATATTGTAGAAAATTATGAAACAAATAGAGAAATAAAGTATGTAGACATTTATTGAATAATACTTGTAATAAAGAATTATAAGATAATTGTTTTTGTTTTTGTTTTTTCCACCAAAGCCAACATTACAGGTAATAGGCTGAAAATGGCTCCCAAACATATCATACCCCAAACTTTGGAATTTACAAGTGTTGCTCTCTTTGGCAAAAGATCTTTGTAGCTGTGTTTAAAGTCAGATTTTCAAGTGGAGAGATTATCCTGGTTTATCTGCATCTGCCAAAATGTCATTACCATCACATTTTAGGAGCAGGAAGCTGGTAGATTTCCAAGCACAGAAATGTAGAAAAGGAAGAAGCAGATTCAAAGACAGGGGCAAGGTTTAGAGTAATTTTGCCAAAAGTGTCTTCTCCAGAGTCTCCAGGGCAAGTGCGGTCTAGTGATGCTTTTTTTTTTTTTTTTTAATTTTAGGGATATGGATTTTTGGACTTTCATATTCCAGAAGTATGAAAGAGTGAATTTCTGCTGTTTTAAGTCACCCAATTTAGGCTAATTTGTTGTGGCCATCACAGGAAGGTAATACAACATTCTTGCTTATTTCAAAAATTATATTTATACTATTTACACATATAATAGGTTTGAAAGATCCATGTAAACTCATGTTTCTTTCTTCTGTCTATATTATTTAACAACTGTATTATATGTTGTTTTTTTAATTATTGGAAATGAGAAAATAATTATTGTGAAGATACATAAAAATCTAGCATGTAATCTCAACTGAAAATATGTATGTGCATGAGTAGACACATATTCTGAATATGTATTTTTGTGTCTATGTATATTTTGTAATATAAATATGTGTGTATATATATATGTGTATATACACATATGTATATATATGTTATATTCCTATAGGAAAATACCTTCAGTGCTTTTATTAAGATCTTTCTTTTTGGCAGGGGAGTAATGTGATTTAAGTTGAAAGCCACATATTAGTTTTTTCAAACTTAGAAAAGTGCCTTTTCTCTATCAGTATCTGCAGGAGCAACATGTGGAAGGTGCCATCCACCTCATGGGTTTCTGTGGGAGTTATACCAGATAGTAAAATTAAACTGCAAAGCACAATGTGATATAGTGTTGGAAACATAGAAAGCATGCAATAAATACTCCTGAGTTATTTTCCCTCTTCCTACAAAGTTAATATATTCCAAAGAGAATTAATCTGGCAACAGACCAGAATTGTGAAGATTACCGCTATCAGGAGGAAGATTGCTTCAGTATCCATTTTCCTTATAAATGGTGAGGTTTGGTTATTTTGGAGGTTGAATCTAATTTATTATTACTGTGAAGATGTCATGTAATGTGGCTTTTGTGAGTGCAAGGATGTTATAGCTTCCAACAAAATTACAAAATATTCACTGCATCCAGACTAGAGACTGTGTCTGATTTCAAAAGCAAGTAAATAAAGACCTGTTCTCACAGTCTTAAATCACTGTCATCTCTACACTGCATGTTATTCTTTTCTAGACTAAAAGGCCCAACATTGCCCAAATCTATGTAACGTGAGTTTTCTTCCTACTGAATTTTATAACCAAAGCAAGTAACAATGGGCTCAAAAGGAACAGTCATAGAATTATTAAAACTCAAGTAAAATTTTTAATGATGTATTTTAAAAGCTCAAAGTTAATGTGTATTAATCACATTTATAAAATTAAATTAATTTGACAATAAATATTTTTAAAGCAACTTTTCTACAAGGGGTGAAAAAATTAATTATGAGAAAATTTGCTGGCAAATGTCTGTAAAACGCATGATGTAAAGCATAATGAGAAATATATTTTCTGGTTTGAAGGATGTGGCTGCCAATTTTAAGGTTAAAATAAGGCAAATTGTCACTAGTTAGCTCACAGCTAAATCAGTGTGTGTGTGTTGAACCAGCTCCTGATCTAGAACTCTGACTTTTTGTTATATAGACTAGTAATCATGGATCAACTGTAAAAGCCATGATTATAATGGACAATTCTACTTATACATGGCATGCAAACTCTATCAGAGAAAACCTACCGACTGACTGCATTAGGACAACAAAATAATAGTTATGTCATAAATATATTCACATAATAATATTCCCAGAGTCTCAATGCATCATAATTAAAGTAATCAATTAATAGTTTCCCAAAGTCTGTGTTTTATACCACATACCATGCCAGTCAAAATAGAGGAGATATTTAAATGCAAAGCAAAAATTCATTACAAAAAATATTAAAGGAAAGTTGAACTAAATTACTTTATATTTGGAAATAGGGCGTTCTAACTATAGCTGAAAATTCAGAACTCAAAATAGAATAGATTGATAAAGTTACCTTTATAACAAACAAACATCTATTTGAACCACTAATGGCAAAAATACTGTACTTTCACTAAATTTTTTCATTGTCACTCATGTTACTTTGCACATTTTTT